>JASDQU010437416.1:64646-93810 GCA_032191745.1 Picea mariana | reverse complement strand
AGGGCCTGTAATGACCATTTGACGTGAGGAAGAGATGTCGGCTTTAAGCTGGGGCGTGAAAGCGCGATTAGATAAGTAACGAATAGATCTGGATGGCTAGAGTCCACCTGCCGAGATCTACGACTGAGGATTCATTCTGGAGCCCCCTTGCCATTCTTCCTTTAATGGGGGGGGGTGTCGTAGATCTCCTTTCGATGGCTCCTAGCTCTGACACACACACTTTCTCATGCATGAAGAAGTTCGACCACATATGATGACCTTGCTTGTTGTCTCTTGCTGCTGTAGCTTCAATCCTTCATACAGTCTTGCACAAATTCTCCAATCAATCTCTTGCTAGCTAGCTTCTTCTTCTAACCATTTCCATGAGCAATCTCCTCAATATATAGGAGAAGATTGATTAGTTACTTGGATAGGGATTGATCCCAAGATATCTGGAAAGCCAGTATTTTGCCAACCNATCAAGGAATCATGTAATAAGATGACATCATCATTATGGGAAAGGGACATATTCATGTATTGCATTAACTGAAAGAGAAATATACAACCTGAGCCTTGATGTCATAGATCTCCTTTCGATGGCTCCTAGCTCTGACACACACACTTGCTCATGCATGAAGAAGTTCGACCACATATGATGACCTTGCTTGTTGTCTCTTGCTGCTGTAGCTTCAATCCTTCATACAGTCTTGCACAAGTTCTCCAATCAATCTCTTGCTAGCTTGCTTCTTCTTCTAACCATTTCCATGAGAAATCCCCTCAATATATAGGAGAGGATTGATTAGTTACTTGGATAGGGAATGATCCCAAGATATCTGGAAAGTCAGTATTTTGCCAACCATTCGAACTCCAACTCATCCTTCTAGAAGATTCCTTCTAGAAGGATCGATAACTTATTCATTTTCCTTCCTTAGAAACAAGTTCGCACCCTGGCCTTGAGCACAGTGCGAGAGGTTCGCACTCCAGCTGAATGTAGCCTGCGGGAATGAAGGATTCTCGCAGGAGAGTATATATGCAGCCTGCGAACTATTTTCAAAATATGATTTTGAGAAAATTACAAGTGTAACCTTCTTTAGGAAAATGTTCTTAATGAAGAGTTTGATCTTCCATCATCATGACATGATCATAATATCATCTCGATAATCAAAATGTGGATAACACTCGTCGATGCGATCCTCCCATGCTAGCAAGAGATTGAACACTAAGGCCCACTGTTGTCCCAGAGTCTGTACTTAAGGCTAGAAAGTATAGGGCTAGGCATCCGAAAGTGAGTAAAAGATAGAAAGGGGAAAAATCAACCTTTTGGAAAAGGAAGCTAAGGATGATTTCTAAGTTGTCTCTGTCTCACTTCCAAACATTTCTGGATACTTATATCTAGTTTAATTGTGGCCCATGAACGCTTGAGTTCGACCTGGGTGATGGTGGTTTTAAGTATGGTGTCAAAAAGGTTCAAAATGATTCTGGTTTGATCCGATAGGCTGGGTTCAATGTTGGGATGCCTTGCAGAGGGCACAGTCATGGAGGAACATAAAATGAAAAGAAAGTTCAAGGTTTAAAATGCTACCTCAATTTTTTGACCATATAAAAGAGAACTTTCGAAATCCGATGTTAAAGGTAGAACACAAACCAAAGGCCTTCTCCCATAACCGAGTTAAATTTTTAAAGAATCATGTATGAAATGTGAGAAAACATTAAGTCGTCAACAATGTGAGGTTCCTATCAAGGGAGAATCTCGCCCTGTAAACAGAAGAAGAAAAAGGCAAGAAGTAATCTAACGAAGCATAAAATATAGAGATCTAAAAAGTTCACAGGTCTTGTACCTACTGATAGCCGATACAGAGGAAAAAGTGCAAGCGATTAGACGACTAAAAAATTGGTCACCACAGTAGAAGTTGCACTAAATTGTAGCTAAGCATTCATCATAAATATATGTGAAATGAAATTTAATGTAAGATAACAGAGAAAAAAAATTTCATAACTCAGTCTTCATGGAATCAGGAATTTTCGGATTGCTTTGTATTAATTTTCAAAAGAAAGAAAGTCTCTATTACTATCGGCCAAGAAAGGTCCAACCCCAGTTCTCACTTCAAAATGCATATTTATCCAAACTTCTAAACATTCGGATCTCAATCGTTCCATAAGTTTTCGGTTACAAAATGGGAAATTTAAGCGTTTCACTTCTTTTTCTTTGTCCTCCTTCATGCAGGTAGAGCACCTTCCTTTCTTTACTCTTCGGGTTCTAAAAATAGAACAGGTAGACACTTGTCATTATTTGGCACCGTAAACCTGCCCCTTCGCCTGCTCGGTGCAAGCGACGCACCTCTCCACCAACTGGGCTATCAACCTAGAAGGATCTGCTTGGTTTTTTTCCTCAAAAGTGTAACAATCCTTCACTAACTGTGGCAGCCTTCCTCCTACTTGTCGGTCTTCAGTGACGATAGAACATAACTATACACTAGGTTTTATTAACCATTTATCCACTTGGACTATATCAGTCTGGCTTATCTGCGATATTTCAGCCTACTCTCTTTCCTCGTTCTCCTTGATATTGAGAAAGTGCTTGGCTATATTGATTTGGCCCAGTGTCCCAGTGCTGCTTTCCTTGTCGAGATCCAACAAACTTTAATTTATCAAGCTGAAAGTTTCTTAACAAGAATTTCTCATTTCTTTAGCTCGTTCTCTATTTTCTGATATATTATGCTCGCATGCCTTCAACAAGATATTACCTTTGGTTTGCGCTGGGATCGAAAGCTTGGAACTATTGACCATTTCTTTTTTTGTCGTGGCTATAAAAGCCTCTTGGAAAGTGACTCGAGTCGCTCCAACTTCTCTTTCTCTCAAAGAAATGTCTTCCAGTACTTGGTCAATGGTCCTGCAATGGTTTTGGATGGCCTCCACTTTAGCAAGTAAATCTTGCTGAGCTACTGAATCTCTTTTTCGGATTTCAATGGCTTGGGATTTGAATATCCCGATATCTATAACCTGGTTCTCGGTAGAATTCAACTTTACCTATAACTACCTGATCAGTTCTTCTTTCTGGCTTACCTGGGCTTGGCTGGTCTGGGCTGACAGATGTAGTTGCTCGAGATCGGATCTAGGCCGCTCGATTTCCTTTTGATCGGCTGCTCTGGCTTGCTCTAGACCTGTGTTCACCTGATCTCTAACATTTGCCTCTGTTGTATCTAGCTTAGCCTCCAATGTTATGATCAAATAGTTCTTCTAATTTAACTGTTCCTTTAGAGATCTGATGGAAAATTGGTTGGCTATAGAAAAATCCCCCAACGTCCCTACTATCTGAATGGTGAATTCCTCCTTTTCATGGCCTTCCCGTCGGCTAGGATTTTTAATTTTTTGGCTACTGTGCCCGCTTCTCGGTAAAGCTCTTGCTTCACAACGACCTTTCTCTTCTTATCGAAGAAGAAGTCACTCGGAGGAAACTATTCTACAGTAATGGGCGTTAGTTCTTCGCCAAAAATCTATCCCGTGTCAGGGGTCCCCTTTGTGGACTGTAGGGGAGTGATATAAATGATGGGACTGCCAATTTCCTTGGATGGTTTCTCTGGGGTAACAACTGTGGCTGGCTTGTTCGATGGGTTGGGGATCTCGGCTTCCTATTCCGGGTCCCCGGTTTCCTTTTTCTTTTCCTGATTTTCCTCTTGGTTAGGGCCCGAATCTTTTGAGCCCTTGGCTTCCGTTTGCTATACATCTGCAATCTGTGGGTTCTTACCCTGTAAAACAGGGGGAAGGAAACTTCGTCGATGTTCCTGAAACTTGAAAAGATCAGCCCTATCCCCAGGTGACAGGGCTTGAATTCGACTTAGGACCTCGGCATAGGATCTCGCACCTTGGAAGATGTCATCATGAGACGAGTGCGCATGTTCATATCTTTTCAGGCCACAACTCACCATGTGATTACTTACGACCTTATGTGGGTCATGGTTACTGAACTCGATGTTGGAAAATTTAAATTCCTCAAGGCTGTAGCCTCGTCTTTGGTGTGTCTGAAATCTAATAAAGAATATGTATTAAAATGAATGGGGAAGGGCGGCCATACCTTCTTCGAAAAACCTTTAAGTTCTTTGCTTATGCCACTGAGCACGGTTTTCCTGGTGATTTCGCAACATACCAGCTTATCCGGTACAAATAGTGGTAGAGCATATGGGGGAACAGAGGCGCTGAAAACCCTAATGTATGAAAATTCTGCTTCTACATACTTGTTAGCCACACTACTCAAGTTGGCGGTGATGCTATCTGAAATCCTAGGTGGTGGTTTACCGAAGATGGAGACATGCATCGGTACCATTACCCACTTGAAAATCTCATATATGAATTCTGTGGCCTTATCCTCCCAAAGTTTCGAGTGATAGACATGGATAGGCTCGCCATTAGATGGAGTCCAGCTCCAGCTCATTAGAGGGAAAGGCGTCATGAAACAAATAGCGTCCATGACATAGGCGGACATGAAAAATGAGGCTGTCTTCTCGCTCGTCTTCTGCGCTCGATATTTGGTAATTTGATGAGTTAGACTATTGGACAACAGTTTGGCCCAGTCGAAAGAACAACCTTCAGCTACTGTATAAATCAGAGGCACCCATAGGAGGAAAAAGTGTGTGGTGTCCTCCCTCCCAGACAACCTAGAGGCCATCATTGCTATATACCTGAATGGCGGCTCTAAAGAGGAGATTGAATAAATACCATTAGAATCTGCCCTGAATTTTGCGGTGTGCGAAACCCAGTCCTTGATAAGCTCGGACAAGGTTCTACCATATTGCTCACATTCCTTCTCCTTGAAACCTTCCAGAAATTCAACATTGTATGCGAAGTTTGGTGTGAGTGACAACTGATACATTGCCTGTAATTGTTCCGGTCTAAAGGTCCCAACCGTCACCTTCTGTTCACTGATGATAGTCCTGGTCAGGATATCCACATGGTCTAGCACCCATCTGATCATATCATAATAGGGAAGGAGCCATGGCCTTGCTACTATTTTGTGCATCTCTGCTTGAATGATGATTTTGTATTTGGTGGCCAAATCATCCTTCTCGTTATCACTAGAATCATCTGAACAATTCATCAATTCAGATTGAAGAATGTCGGAGATGTATGTCCAAGTTTTGACAGTATTAATACTTCGGGGTGAAGTATTAGAAACTGCATCTGAGCCCTGACCTGAAATTAGCTGCCTTAGATGCTTTTTGTGGATCCATGATAGAAAACTCTGCGTTCAGATCTCCTGTAGTAAGAATTGTAAACACATAAAGAAGTTATCCCGATGAAAAAAAACAACTCTGTGCGCAAAATAGAAATAAAATTGAACAAATAAAAGAAACTCCCTTGATTTAATCTTTCAACTTTGCGTGAGTCCTTGTTGACAGAATGGTCAAATCGTTTAATGGAAATATTTAGGCGTGAAATGATATCTTATTTTCCATTAAATCATCAATATTCAAATCAATTCCATAAATGCTTAAAAGATTTGTGATAATAAAGAAATGCGGAAACATTCAAAAATCTCATCTGTAGACTGCATACGTTAAAGGTCCTTTAAGGCATTAATTAATTTATTTAATTCCTTTACCTTTGTACCTTCAACCCTCGAAACCTCTTTTCGGCATTCGCCATCTCGGATAATTTCGTTCCTAGTCTTGGAATCCAAAATACCCGAAATCGCGATGACGCGATTTAGTTAAAAAATCGTGATTTGACTTAAGTTATTAATTAACCCATGCTTAATTAATAAAAATCATGACTTCGCGACTCGGGGCTACGAAGGTATATTTTTTTGGGAGAGCGATTGCTGAGTCGCGAAATCTTGACAGTGCTTAACTAGGGTTTAAAGTGACTTACCCCTAACACCAACCTGGGTGAACTTTTTTAAAACCGTTTCATGACTTCACATATCGGAGTTTGAAAACCTTGCGAATTGTAACTCCCAAAGTGCGATAGAGCGAGGTAATAAAACTGATAGACTTGCTTAGCAGTTAAGCGACGGTGACTTAGGACTATAACAACCATCACCACTTCACATGTCGGGGTAAACTTTTGATTTCAAGAATTATATTTCAACCACTTGTAAAAGGCGGCTCCAACCTAGGCTCCAACTAGGGATCTCGTCTTCCTATGAGACAGGAAGAACACTAGACCACGTGCCTATATTGGGTAAATGGAGTCATTTCTTTCTTTTTGCGAAACTTATTTTAGGAAGGGGATATAGTGGGAAAAAGAGATTTTGTCTTTACCTCTGAAAATATTTTCAACATTCAATTGCGTTCTAAACTCAGTTGCATCCCTTTCGAAGACTTTCTCCTTCTCAATACTGAATTCAGGTATGCTTTAAGATAATCGAAACAGTCCTAGGAAATTCAACAGATCCTATGGATTTTTTCTTGCATCAAACGAAGTAAATTTCATGCTTTTAATCGGGGGGGGCTCCTGTCTAAACTTGGGATGCAGATTCGGTTTCGAAAAGGTTGGTTACCAGAGTAGAGTGAAAATTACGTATGACATCCTTACAGATATTGCAGATATTGCTTCACTGCCAACGAGCCTGTTCAGTACCTCGGTGAAGTTATCTGGCCCTTTTTACTGAATTTCCTTTCACCACTTCGAATCATAATTATGCATTTAAATGCTGAGACAAGGGCAATCATTTATGAATTTCCTTTCATCATCTTCTTGGACTAGATGGGGGCAATCAAATATGAATTTCCTTTCACCATCTGTCTTATATTTTACTTTTTAAAACACGAAGTGGGGGCAATCGGTTTGTATAAGGCATACTAGGGATGATATCTGTGTAATATTCACAGTGGAGGTCTGTCAACTTTCTTTGATTACTGGGGGCCAACCTTCTCTTAACTTTCAAAACACCTTAGCTCGCAGGGAAAATGGGAAAAATTACTTCCAAGGGCCTTCCTTTGAGAAAGCTTCAATCCTTCGAAGACTGTTAAAAAACCTAGAAGAGTCACGATCGACCTACGCATAACTTTGTTTAGTAGGAGATTGAGGAGTTTATGAGGACTGGCTTACTTTCCAAGGTTTGTTTTCCAGCTTCCAAAGCTAAAATGTAACATCTTCTTCCCCTGTAGGAAACCCGGAAAGGTGCTTGGATTTTTAAGAAGGTAAATCCAAGGACAGAAAAAGGGTGATGAAGAAAGGTCTGGAATTCGAAAAACAGGGGTCATGGATTAAACCCGACTCTTGGAACCTTTTGTCTGAGACGCTTTACTCTTTCTTCTTATTTTAATTACCTCTTATCTTTATCTAGGTGAAACTCTTAGGACCCAGAGTAAGAACTTGTTCTTTTAATGCCATATCATACTTATGAGACCGTCACAACACTTTCGAGACCTTCATTTGAAATATAGACCTCTCTGGAATTCGTACCTTTGCCTTACCACTTTGTTCTCTTCTAAAATAACAAAAAATATTTTCTATCACCTGTTTTCGGCGAATTTATTCTCCGATATATGATCGTCTGTTTATTCCTTTCGCTCGTTTGGGCTGCAAGCCGAGATCCTGTAAGGGAACAACACAAAGAGTATCAATGCTTTAAAATAACTAAATGCGTTGAAAATTTTGTATCCCTACTTCTAGAAAAACACTGACCTATTTTATTTGTGATGAAAGTAGACTTACCAAAGAAAAATTATGAAATAAAAAGAAAACAAAAAGTGGTATATACAGTGGAAATTTTGGAAACCATTTATTGCCTATAGTACTTTAAATAATGCCCGTTGACAGGGGTGTTGAGGATTTTACTATCCAAATTCTCTAATAGAAATGGATTTTTTCGTTTAGGAGCTTGACTTTGAACGATCCATACCAGATATGATCAAATTTACCATGTTTTGCCGAGTCCTCCTTCCTAGCATCCCATTTCAAAACCAAATCACCGGGGATAAATTCTCTATCCTTGGCCTTACGATCAAATAACGCTTTCATGTTGTCCTGGTATTTCTGCAGCCTTTCGTCCACTTCGGCCCTGTGCTGTTGGACTTCAATCAACTGGTTTATTCTTTTTGTGACATGATTTGGTTCTTCTTTCTCATCTTGCCAAAGTTTCATTATAGGAATCACTAGATTTATAGGTAATACTACGTCGGTCCTGTATACCATTTGGAAAGAAGAAGTGCTGATAGATTTTTTTGTACCTATCCGATTCGCCCACAAAGCATACTTTAAATGCACATGCCAAGATTTTTTTGTTTTTGTTCAACACTTTCTTAATTATAGTGATTATAATCTTGTTTGAAGACTCGGCTAGCCCATTTCCTTGGGGGTAATATTCCATGGAATCACTGAGCACGATATTATACTTTTGGCAAAAGATAACCATAGCCATAGATTTAAATGCCTGGGCGTTATCTGTGACTATTTTTCGGGGGCAGCCGAATCTAGACAAAATGTTTTCTTCTAGGAAATCCATTACCACCGAATCCGTTGCCTTTCTAGTTGGAATATCCTCCACCCATTTGGTGAAGTAATCTATAGCAGTCAAGATCCATTTATGTTGAGTGCTGGAATGAGGGTTAATTTCTCCTATAAAATCTAGTCCCCATTGTTGAAAAGGGGCTTCCATTTTGACCGGAACCAACGGTAGCACTGGGACTTTGTGCTTACCTGCGAACAATTGGCAAGGGTGATAGGCTCTGAATTTGGCGTTGACGTATGAGAAAAGTTTTAGCCAACAATATCCTGCCCTTTGGATCTTATAAGTCGTTGCCCTCCAAGCGTGATGTCCTCTGCACACTCCTTCGTGAAATTCATTTACGACCTTCTCTAATTCTGATTCAACTAAACAAACCAATAGGACGCCTAGTGGGTCTTTCCAATACAATTGGCTTTCAGATATACAATACTTCATTGCATGTAGCTTCAACATCCTGGCTTTAGATGGGGATAGGTCGCTTGGGCATTTCAAGGTTAGCAGGTAAGACACTATGTCTTTATACCAATCTGATGAGGCAAACTTCTCTTCGATTCTGATTGCAGTTATTTGTTCATCAAGCTCGTTCATGTCCACACACTCTTCACATCCCTGTAGGCCATTTATTCCGAGGGCTCTAAAATTTGATTCAGCTAAGAGCTTAGCCAAACCTTGTCCTTTTACTAGTCTCGTCCGTTTTATCTCCAAATCAAATTCTTGAATTTTAGCAAGCCACCGTCCCCTTTTCCCATCACTGTCGGATTGAACCAAAATGTCTTTTATGGAACTAGTGGGTACGTATGCAATTAACTTGGAATGTAGCATGTAGGTTCTGAAATATTTTAACGCCTTCACCATAGCATATGCTTGCTTTTCCATTATATCGTATCTGAGTTCAACGTCTCTAAGACTTTTGCTAAAAAAGGCTATTGGTTGCTCGAAACCTTCTTCATTTTTCTGGAGGAGTACCGTGGCAAGTGTGTGTTTGGAGGTGAACGAGAAAATCAGAAAATATTTTAGATAATCAGGGCTTGCCAGTACGGGTGCCTCGCTTATGACCTTCTTGATGTGTGAAAATGATGCTTTGGCTTTTGATGTCCATTTCACTTTGCTGTTCTTCTTTAGCATATCTGTGATCAACTTCACGATTTCAACAAAGTTTGGGATAAATCTCCTCAAAAAATTTATTTTTCCTAAGAATGATTGAATCTCTTTTACATTCCTAGGGATATTTATGGTGTCTATAGCTTCAACCCTCTTAGGATCAATTTTAATTCCATGTCGAGACACAATATGGCCCAAGAGTTTACCTTCTTGCATAGCAAAGTGAGACTTTTTGGGGTTTAAAGACAAACCAAACCTATGACATTTCTCAAACGTCTGCTTGAGATGTATCAGATGATCTTCATCAAATTTAGAAAAAACGGTTAGGTCATCAAGATAGATAACCACGAATTTGTCCCTTTCGCCGATGAAAGCGATATCCATAGCACGTTGGAAAGTAGCACTTGCATTCATTAAACCAAAATGCATCTTGTCATACATAAATGTACCCCAAGGGGTGGTGAAGGCTATTTTTTCTTTATCGTGCTCGTTAACAACAATTTGATTGTACCCGGAAAGCCCGTCAATCATCGACATCCTATTTTCTCCAACTACTTTTTCTAAAATGTGATCCATTTTGGGTAGAGGGTAATTGTCTTTGAGGGAGGACTTATTTAGATTTCTAAAATCAACACACAGTGTGATCTCCCCACTTTTCTTTCTAATCGGGACCAGGTTTGCTACCCAGTCAGAGTATCTCAGTGGTACGATTATTTTTGCGTCCAGGAGTTTTTTGACTTCCCTTTCAACCACGGGCAATAAAATAGGATTGATTTGTCTGGGTTTTTGTCTGAAAGGTCTGACACCAGGCTTTAGGGGTATCTTGTGTTCAATCATAGTGGTGTCATAGGTTCTCATCTCTTCGTATAACCAAGGGAAAACATCTTTATACCACCCGAGTAAGTCTTTATACTTGCTTTTTACCTTGGGAGGAAGGTACTTTGATATTTTTTCTATCCTAGGCTCCTCTTCAGTCCCTATGTCACAGTCTTCAACCTCTTCTAGTTGGGGTTGCAAAGAAGATTTTAAGGGCATATCATTTTGGTCAAATCTAGAGGGATTAGTCCCTTTGGAATCTGATTGTTCTTTAAAACCAACATGTGATGATTAGCGATCTTTTCTTGGAACCCCTGAGGATCCTCTCCCTCTTGCATGATCCATGTGTGGTCGTTTTGGTTTTCTTGGTCAATGTGAGTTTCGGCGAAGTCGTCCACCATCTCAAGGAACTTCCTGATTTGTTTGTCATGTTCAAAAATCTACCAGTGTTGGATGTTGTTTGGTATGGAAGGTCTGTTCCTCACTTCTATGTGATACCTTAGTTTTAAAGCTATAGGGGGGGCGAACATTGAGGCTATTTTGGCTAATGAATCGGCTTTCCAGTGTTCAGAGCGTGGGATGAAATGAACATTTACCGACGAGAAGAATTTTTCTATTAAATCCTAGGCACAATTCCTATAAGATCTTAATCTTGGGTGTTTGGCCTAGTATTGCCAATTTATCTGTTTCACTATCAACTCTGCGTCTATGTATACTTCCAAGTTCTTTATGCTCAGTTTTTTGGCAGCTTCCAACACTAATACTAGAGCCTCATACTCACATACGTTATTGGTGTAGTCTATATCCCACTGAAGCCTGTAAGAGAAAGGAATCACAAATTCATTTTCAGGTGCTACAAATAATACTCTTACACCTACTCCTTCATATGACAAGGCACCGTCAAAAAACATTTTCCAAATTCCAGTGCTATACATATTTTCATCTATCTTTCCTGATTCATTTTCATTTATGTAATTGTCTTCTGTACAACTATTTACACCATCATGAAAAGATAAAATACAATTCCCTATATCTTGATTGGCAGCATAAACAGGATAATTGTTAGGATTATGTGGGTTGCTCACTGTGTATGCTAGCCTCGTTTCCCTGTATAGCCGAGTAAATTGTCCACCAAACACAGGAATTGTGGCATAGGTCATGTCTAGTTGAAGAGACCCCCCAAGTTTGGCTCCCCACGACCTAGATAGTATCAAGCCATACTTCGGAGGTATATCGGTAATAACTACATCCATCAGGATGCTTTTCACCGGAACCCGTGCAAGAGTGACTACTAAATATTTTATCATACCCATGCACTTAACTCTCCTTGAATCAAAAGAGTAGAGGTCTCCATAATGCCTGGTGATCTCGAGGCCTAGTCTGTCCATAATAGACTTGGGCATTACATTATGTGAGGCTCCAGAATCTAGCATGTAGTTATGCAACAATTGATCATGCACATTCAGGGTAATATAGAAGGGAGCTACGGTGTCTCTGACACCCTCGAAATGTGGACCAAAAGTGATATCAGGCTTATCATATTCCAAGTTTATCATGCCAGAGTGACTTTCTGGATCCAAAAAACCTATCATTTTGGTTATCTACTTTTGATACACAGGATTCTTTGCTAATTCGACCAGAGGCATTGGAATTTTGATCTTATTTATCTCATTTTCAAGGCTGAAACCTCCACTACCTTTGTCCGTTTCTCTGGTTGAAACCTCAGAATCCTTATTTTCCAACTTATTTGTTTGTGCTGATTTATTTCCCGTGAATTTATTTACTGGTATATGTGTTTCAATTGTCTTAATTTCTTTTGCTTGGTTCTCAGCCTCTTTTACTTTGGGATTCTGTGAATCTACCCCTTTTATTTTGCTATTATGTATCTCGGTCTCCTTTGGGGTGGGCTCGTATATTTCACCTCTTAGGAGAATTTTCTTGGTTGAGGAGTCGATGCGGGTTTGTTTCTAGGCCTCAGGTTCTACTTATGTTGGACCTCAGCCATTATAGGACCGATCACTTCTTGATAGACAGAAACATCAGTGTTGTTTATGTCATCATCTTTTTTTGACAGTTGCTGTGTGTTTAAGGACTTCTTGTAATCTTCTTTAGTTAAATAAGGTTGTGTGCAGTCGTCACCCAAATTTGTCACATCTTCTTCTAGATCCTCGAAATCTTGCAGGTTGTTTCCTCCTATAAAATTTTCATTTTTTAAAGGAGTTTTAATTTTCTGGTCTTCATTTTTAATCTGTCTTTGTTGATTTTGAGGGTTGGCGTTTCTTCTGAATTCCCTCTTAACGAAAGGTTCTGCCTTGGATTGATCTAGCTCCATTCTGGAAATATTATTTGATAACTCTTTAATTATCTTGGTCATGTCATCCATTTTATCATCTTAGGATCTACTAGGCCCTGAGGGTCCCGCTTGTTCCCTAAAACATTTGGTTTCTCGGTTTCCCATTTCTACTTTTGTTTTCAATTTGCCAGAAGCCATCATGTTAGATTCGATCTCTACGACATCATCTTGCATTTGAGTCAGGGTAGCCCCTCTCCTTTCTCTCAACAGAAGTGCGAAATTGGGTTCGAAGGCTCCCGCAAAGGTTACCTTGGCTGCGGGTTGGGATGGTTTAACATCGACTGGGATCTTATTATATAACTTGTTAAACCTTTGAATAAATTCCATAACAGTTTCTGAAATTTTTTTCTTTAAAGACTCGAACTCGGTCAAATAATACAAATGGTCTTTTCTTTCGCCCCATTGTCTAAGGAAAGAGTCTTCTAGGGCATCATAGGATAATATCTAACCTGTGGGTAGACTTTGAAACCAGGTTCATACATGTCCTTCGAAAGTTTGAAAAAATAACCTCAAATATACATCTTCGTGTTCAAGGCCTAGGATATCTGTGAACTGATCAAAGAAATTTATATGTTTATATGCGGTCAGGTCCCCTTCCCCTGTAAATTTAGGTAAGTTTTTCATGTAGTTTTCAGGAAGGTCGTGAAGAGGGACAGGCAGGACTAGAGGCGCATATCTGGCAGCTACTTTAGCGAAAAATCTGGGAGGCGGGGGTAGCCCTTAGCCTCCGCCTCCTCCTCCTGGAGACCCTCAACCTCCTCCTCCTAAAACCCCTCCACCTCCCCCTTCGACGGATGCCATCAGTAGTATTGGATAGGAAAATGGTGCGTTATATAGAGGGTTCTGGAACACTAAAAGCAAATCTTTAGCTCCTTTGAAAGACGAAAAAATTGAAGTAGGGTGAAAAGGGATGCGAGGACTTGGTTCCTCTTATTTTCAATAGATGTAATTAGTTCAACCCGCGGGCATGGAATCCGAGTATATGGTATACTCTTCGAGACTCGGCGAGGTCGAGAAATCTAACTGAAAGGTCGGTGGGATATCGATCGTTGATAAATTTACTGAGAGATTTTCACCTTTATGTACGCCAGAGGTTGTCGGATGAATTTCATTTTTAACTTCAGGGAGAGCTAAAGTTTGGTTGGGGGTTTCAGGGGGGGATTCTTGCGAAGTTAGTGGTTTGAAATAAATCTCAGCCTTGGGTTGTGTGTACCTAAGCTAGTAGGTTGCAGTGGTTGGCTTAAGGGAACCTCTTGTTTTTAGTATTTTTTTGGGATCGAAAACGGGCGTGGTCTGTTTACCATCCAAGTTTTGTCTAGTGTTCCTTCGACCAGGTGCCAGCTTACTTAAACGTGGAGTTACCAAGTGAATGATAAAAATAGCCTTTAGAAGGTGTTCACTCTTTGTTCATTATCAAAGGGTAGAAACTTTCAAAAATGTCGTTCTCCCAGGGAAAAGGTTTCATAACTTCGTTCCTCAGCAATGGTGCCAGAAAGATGTTGTCCCAGAGTCTGTAATTAAGGCTAGAAAGTACAGGGTCTAGGCATCCGAAAGTGAGTAAAAGATAAAAAGGGGAAAAATCAACCTTCGGGAAAAGGAAACTAAGGCTGATTTCTAAGTTTTCTCTGTCTCTCTTCCAAATGTTCCTGGATACTTATATCCCATTCAATTGCGGCCCATGAACGTTCGAGTTCGACTCGGGTGATGGCGGTTTTAAGTATGGTGTCAAAAAGGTTCAAAGTGATGATGGATTGATTCGATAGGTTGGGTTCAATGTTGGGCTATCTTGCAGAGGGCACAATCATGGAGGAACAAAAAATGAAAAGAAAGTTCGAGGTTTAAAATGCTACTTCAATTTTTTGACCGTATAAAAAAGAACTTTCGAAATCCGATGTTAAAGGTAGAACACAAACCAAAGGCCTTCTCCCGTAACCGAGTTAAATTTTTAAAGAATCATGTATGAAATGTGAGAAAACAGTAAGTCACCAACAATGCGAGGCTCCTATCAAGGGAGAATCTTTCCCTGTAAACAGAAGAAGAAAAAGGCAAGAAGTAATCTGACGAAGCATAAAATATAGAGATCTAAAAAGTTCACAGGTCTTGTACCTGTTGATAGCCGATACAAAAAAAAATTTGCAAGCGGTTAGACGACTAAAAAATTGGTCACCACAATAGAAGTTGCACTAAATTGTAGCTAAGCATTCATCAGAAATATATGCGAAATGAAATTTAATGTAATATAACAGAGAAAACAAAACTCATAACTCAGTCTTCACGGAATCAGGAATCTTCGGATTGCTTTGTATTAATTTTCAAAAGAAAGAAAGGATCTATTACAATCGACCAAGAAAGGTCCAACCCCGGTTCTCACTTCAAAATGCATATTTATGCAAACTTCTAAACATTCAGATCTCAATCATTCCATAAGTTTTCGGTTACAAAATGGGAAATTTAAGCGTTTCACTTCTTTGTCTTTGACCTCCTTCATGCGGGTAGAGCACTTTCCTTTCTTCACTTTTTGTGTTCTAAAAATAGAACACGCAGACACTTGTCATTATTTGGCACCAGAAACCTACCCCTTCGCCTACTTGGTGCAAGTGACGCACCTCTCCACTAACTAGGCTATCAACCTGGAAGGCTCTGCTTGGTTGTTTGCCCCAAAAGCGTAACAATCCTTCGCTAACTGTGGCAGCCTTCCTCCTACTTGTCGTTCTTCAATGATGATAGAACATAACTGTACATTAGGTTTTATTAACCATTTATCCACTTGGACTATATCAGTCTGGCTTACCTGTGATATTTCAGCCTTCTCTTTTTCCTCGTTCTCCTTGATATTGAGCAGGTGCTTGGCTATATTAATCTAGCCCAGTCTCCTAGCGGTGCTTTCCCTGTCGAGATCCGACAAACTTTCATTTATCAAGCCAAAAGTTTCTTCACAAGAATTTCTCATTTCTTTAGCTTGTTCTCTGCTTTTTGATATATTATGCTCCCATGCCTTCAACAAGATATTACCTCTGGTTTGCTTTGGGATCGAAAGCCTGGAACTACTGACCATTCCTTTTTTTTTTTATGGCTATAACAACCTCTTGGAAAGCGACCCAAGCCGCTCCAACTTATCTTTCTCTCAAAGAAATGTCTTCTAGTACTTGGTCAATGGTCCTACAATGGTTTTGGATGGCCTCCACTTTAGCAAGTAAATCTTGCTGAGATACTGACACTCTTTTTTGGATTTCAATGGCTTGGGATTTGAATATCTCGATATCTATAACCTGGCTCTCGACATAATTCAACTTTACCTGTAACTGCCTGATCAGTTCTTCTTACTGGCTTACCTATGCTTGACTGGTCTGGGTCGACTGATGTATTTGCTTGAGATCATATCTGAGCCGCTCGATTTCCTTTTGATCGGCTGCCCTGGCTTGCTCTAGACCCGTGTTCACCTGATATCTCGCATTTTCCTCTGTTGTAGCTAGCTTAGCCTCCAATTTTTTGATCAATGGTTCTTCTGATTTAATTGTTCCTTTAGAGATCCGACGGAAAATTGGTTGGCTGTAGAAAAAGCCCCCAACGTCCCTGCTATCCGAGTGGAGAATTCCTCCTTTTTCATGGCCTTCCCGTCGGCTAGGATTTTTAATTTTTTGGCTACTGTGCCCGCTTCTCAGTAAAGATCTTGTTTCACAACGACCTTTCTCTTCTTATCGAAGAAGAACTCATTCAGAGGCAAGTCTTCTACAGTAATCGGCATTAGTTCTTTGCTGAAAATCCATCCCGCATCGGGGGTCCCCTTTTTGGACTGTAGGGGAGTGATAGAAACGATGGGACTACCAATTTCCTTCAATGGTTTCTTTGGGGTAACAACCGTGGCTGGCTTGTTTGATGGGTTGGGGATCTCGGCTTCCTGTTCCGGGTCCCCGGTTTCCTTTTTCTTTTCCTGATTTTCCTCTTGGTTAGGACCCCAATCTTTTGAGCCCTTGGCTTTCGTTTGCTATACATCTGCAGTCTGTGGGTTCTTACCTTGTAAACCTGGAGGAAGACAACTCCGACAACTCCGTCGGTGTTCCTAAAACTTGAAAAGATTGGCCCTATCCCCAGGCGACAAGGCTTGAATCCGGCTTAGGACCTCATCATAGGATCTTGCACCTCGAAAGATTTCATCGTGAGGTGAGTGCTCATGTTTGTATCTTTTCAGGCCACAACTCACCATGTGATTACTCACGACCTTATGTGGGTCATGTTTCCTAAAATCGATGTTGACAAATTTAAATTCCTCCAAGGCCGTAGTCTCGGCTTTGGCGTGTCCGAAATCTAATAAAGAATATGTATTAAAATGAATGGGGAAGGGCGGCCATGCCTTCTTCGAAAAACCTTTAAGTTCTTTGCTTATGCCACCGAGTACGGTTTGCCTGGCGATTTCACAACATACCATCTTATCCAGCACGAATAGTGGTAGATCATATGGGGAACAGAGGTGCCAAAAACCGTGATGTATGAAAATTTTGATTCTACATACTAGTCAGCCATACTACTCAAGTTGGCGACGATGCTATCTGAAATCCCGAGCGGTGGGTTACCGAATATGGAGACATGCATCGATAGCATTACCCAATTGAAAATCTCGTATATGAATTCTGTGGCCTTATCCTCCCAAAGTTTCGAGTGATGGACATGGATAGGCTCAGCATTAGATGGAGTCCAGCTCCATCTCATTAGAGGGAAAGGCGTCATGAAACAAATAGCGTCCATGATGTAGGCGGACATGAAAAATGAGGCTATCTTCTCGCTCGTCTTCTGTGCTCGATATTCGGTAATTTGATGGGTTAGACTGTCGAAAAACAGTTTGTCCTAGTCGAAAGAACAACCTTTAGCTACTGTATAAATCAGAGGCACCCATGGGAGGAAAACGTGTGTGGTGTCCTCCCTCCCATACAACCTACAGGCCATCATTGCTATATACCTGAATGGCGGCTCTAAAGAGGAGATTGAATAAATACCATTAGAATCTGCCCTGAATTTTGTGGGGTGTGAAACCCAATCCTTGATAAGCTCGGGAAAGGTTCTAACATATTGCTCGCATTCCTTCTCCTTGAAACCTTCCAGAAACTCAGGATTGTATGCGTAGTTTGGTGTGGGTGACAACTGATACATTGCCTGCAAATGTTCTAGTCTAAAGGTCCCAACCCTCACCTTCTTTTCGCTTATGATTGTCCTGGTCAGGATATGCACATGGTCTAGCACCCATTTGATCATATCATAATAGGGAAGGAGCCATGGACTTGCTGCTATTTTGTGCATCTCTGATTGAATGAAGATTTTGTATTTGGTGGCCAAATCATCCTTCTCGTTATCGCTGGAATCATCTGAACAATTCACCGATTCATATTGAAGAATGTCGGAGATGTATGTCCAGGTTTTGACAGTATTAATTCTTCGGGGTGAAGTATCGAAAACTGCATTTGAGCCCTATCCTGAACTCTCTGCATCCGCCTTGGATGCTTTTCATGGAGCCATGATAGAAAACTCTATGTTCAGATCTCCTGTAGTAAGAATTGTAAACACAGAAAGAAGTTATCCCGATGAAAAAAAAAAAACTTTGCGCGCAAAATAGAAATACAATTGAACAAATAAAAGAAACTCCCTTTCTTTAATCTTTCAACTTTGTGTGAGTCCTTGCTGACAGAACAATCAAATCGTTTAATGGAAAGATTTAGGCGTGAAACGAGATCTTATTTTCCATTAACTCATCAAGATTCAAATCAATGCCATAAATGTTTAAAAGATTTGTGATAATAAAGAAATGCGGAAACATTAAAAAATCTCATCTGTAGACTGCGTACGTTAAAGGTCCTTTGAGGCATTAATTAATTTAGTTAATTCTTTTAAATTTGTACCTTCAACCCTCGAAACCTCTTTTTGGCATTCACCGTCTCGGATAATTTCGTTCTTAGTCTTGGAATCCAAAATACCCGAAATCGCGATGGCGCGATTTAGTTAAAAAATCGTGATCTCACTTAAGTTCTTAATTAACCCATGCTTAATTAATAAAAATCGTGACTTTGCAACTCGGGGCTACGAAGGTATAGTATTTTGGGAGAGTTATTGCCGAGTCGCAATACCCCAATAGTGCTTAACTAGGGTTTAAAGTGACTTACCCCTGACACCAACCTAGGTGAACTTTTTTAAAACCGTTTCACGACTTCGCATATAGGAATTTGAAAACCTTGCGACTCGTAACTCCCGAAGCGCGATAGCGCGAGGTAATAAAAGTGATAGACTTTCTTAACGATTAAGCGACGGTGACTTAGGACTATAACGGCCATCGCCACTTTGCATGTCGGGGTAAACTTTTGATTTCAAGAATTATATTTCAACCACTTGTAAAAGGCGGCTCCAGCACCCACCATGCCCTTGATAAAGGAAAAGCCACCCCCTCCTCACCGTCCAATGGATCTAACAATTTTGTGTCTTCCCGAATGCATTTGAGGGACGATTGTTCCCATGCGATTAGTGAAAATTAGACCTAAAGGCTCTGCACAGCCAAAAGCAAATTCAAGAAAATCAAGAGGTGACAGTAGCAATCAAGGAAAGGTTGCATCACAGACTGGGAAATATGGTTTTTGAGTTTATTATATCTATTGTTTTATGACAGTTGACTTCAGGGATATTTGGACAACATGTTTATATTGGATATATGAGTATTATTTTTGAAGTAATTTCAAATCTCATGAGTTTAAGTTGCCCGAAAATGAATATGTTGATGGGAGGCACAAGGAGGTGTGTTTTTCTTAACTAATGGCTATGTTATGATTGTTATGAATTAAAGGGAGTCACAAGGGGTCCCACCTACTAGTTATTACTTAATTATGACCCTTAATTATAATTATTACTCTTCCCCCTAACTAAAGTTAGTTGAGTCTTTTAATTAACTTAACTAATGAGTTGTTTCAACTACTTCAACCAATTCTAATTTGTTAAAATCAAGAAGAAAGGGAGGAACAAGGGGGGATAGAAGAAGAAGCATGCTAAGGTTTGCACTTTGAGTTACGTTGATATAGTTCATTTTTCGTTCATTCATATATTCATCAAATCCTAATTCTCTTTTGTGATAGCAAGGTCTTATTGTAGAAAACAATATTCAGGGATGAATCAAATCATTCAGACACTTGTTTTCCAGAGGTGTTGATCTATCTTTGATAGTCTGTGTAAACTTATCTGTTTGTGAATTAATTTTCATGACTGATAAAATCTATTGTGCAGAGTTGAGTGGGAAACAATCTGTGGCAAGATGATCTAGCTTTTAGATTTCAGTTTTGGTTTTCTGTCCGAGGTCCTTTTGTATGTTCCATCGGGGATGTCTAAGTTTGACTTTGGTCCAATATTTCTGTATGAGATTTTGTAAAGAAAATGACTCTTTGGTGAATTGGAATGAAATAAAGGATTGATTTATGTATCATCTATCTTGATTATCATCTTGGCGTCTTTACTTCTATTCTTACACTTATTTCAACAACTGTTATATTCAGAAAATTACATAAAAAGTGAATTTCCAACAAGCTTTTTGTTGATAAAAGACTATCCTAAGCACTCATAATTTATACTTGTGAGTTAGGATGTTATTTTTTGTTGGCTATAAACATAGGGTGATATTCCCGTCTACTTTTCTTTAGCCAACTAAAGTCTAAAAATGCTTCAGTAAGATCATTTCATATATTTTCCTCAACAGGTCGCTGCCTATTGAATCTTCTTAACATCTTCCCATGAATCTGGGTTAGTAGTTCTTTCCACTACATGATTTGGAAAATTCTTGTACATGGGCCTTCTAGCTACAATCCACCATGTGGGTCATACACCCATTTACTTCCTTTTTCAAAATCTAGTCGTTGTAGCATTTCTTCTATAACAACTAGAGCAGTTCTAAGATTGACCAAGAAAGGGCCAACCTCTTGAGGCAGCTTGAAAGCGATGGCCTGCTTATGCTGGGAAAAATGAAATTGAACGGAAATGAGCCTTTGTCTGATGTATTCCAAAGAAAATATTCTTGGATTTATGAAGGTTGGCAGCTTGTATGGATGCTATTCAAAACCATATACTCTAATGATGGTGTGATCCTTGGCCATGTACTAATCTCCTAATATGGTATCGTTTCTCAGCTGTAGTATCTTTTTAAACTCATGAAACATTCTAGGAGGCTGAGTGACATGGAGCATAATGTAACATGCACTCATGAACTTGTTTATGTAAAGTTTTAAACCTTTTTTCAGGTCTCGTTTCCTCACCTCCTCATGCCACTCAATTACTAGCTTGGTTTTACCTGAATCATATATGGTTTTGATCCCAAAGCTCTCAAAAAATGAAGAATTACTAAATAATATGAGGTGCACCAAGTAGGTCTGGTACCTAAAATACTTAGTGATGTGGAAATTTTACAATTGGAAGTTTATGACTTCCTGTAGGAACTGACAATAATCAAATTTTGTGGGGGTGATAGACTCTAGTGGAAATAAGACAAAAAACAACCCCAAAATGGTCTTTTCCATTGTTGTATCATGTTCATAGCCTAAAACCAAAAAAATCATGGAAATAGACTGCTTGGTTAGTTCAGGGAAGATGGTGTATTTGAAAGGAGGTGGACTAGTTAGTAATGATACATTTGGAGCTAATAGATTACTCAACAACTTCTCTCTTTCAGACCACGATAATGATTGTTACTTAGAGTTATGCTCATCATCATCTAGGGTTTCATATACAACATGGTCTGAAATTTGGAGAATTTGTGCAATGGGTTCTTTACTTATTTCACAGACTATCCTAGAATCATGGAAATAATTTATTTGTTGCCTATCCACTTGGTAATTGACAACAAACCAATTGACTAATTCTGGAAAGTGATAGGTTTTTGGAACAATTGATTTGGCCAGGTTCAATTCCCATAAGTTCAAGTAGTTTCAAGCATTGTTAGCGTCATCCTTGGCTCTCTAAATTAATTGGTGAAATTCAAGGAAATAGAATGCAGGGTCGAAAACATCCCTTTCCATGTCTTCCAAGTGGTCATCAGATGAAGACATTTTCTTGGATGATCGGATTTGGATAGGGTTTTATTGAGTGACCATTTGATTAATTTTAAGGGAAAAGACTGACTACCTTTCTCCATATATCCTTATTTTAAATAATACGAACACATTTGAAATAAGGAAATGGGAATACTACTCGGACTTATTTGTTGAAGAAGAATTTGACTGCTTTTATTGGAGTTTATTGTACTCATAACAATGTTTTTTTTTTTAAATAAAAAGAGGGGCAGATCCTATTACAACATATCACATAAAAAAATTACACTTGTCTCTAGGCTGCTAACTGTTCCTCCAAATTAGTGGAAACGAGGACAATTGGAAGCATGGGTTGTCCATGTCTAAAAAAGGTGGTCCGCCATCTGCCCTGCCAAGAGGAAACTAGGGTAGGTGGTAGCTTATAGTCTTTACATCAAACAATAAAACTAGAATTAAAACTAGGCTGTACTTGGAACTGAACCAGAAAGAGCTAAGACTGACAACTAACCAGAACCAGAAAGAGCTCCAAGTCATGCAATTACCTGTTAGAATGAGAAGTTTCTTCATTGGGGCCTTTGTTGTGTGGTCCATTCGGAGTCGTCACGACAAAAGGTCTTGCATACATTGGGAATTTTTTCCCCTCTGGTGCATTGGAGAATGCTTCATATAGCATATTGATGCGTTGGTGCATGAGTGTGCCATGGTAGGTCTGATCTTCCATATGGCTTTGTAAATCAAACACTAATTCCAATTGTTCTGGGTGGAAGAAGGATGGGGGGGCACACCATGGTTCTGGTACAATCAAGATAGGAGGTGGCATAAAGAATTCACCACCTTCCACCGTCTTTCCACCCAAACCCTCCACAACCTCAACTATAGAATCTTGCACTCTGTCCTATCTTCCATCCCTATGTTCCTTCCTTGCGCGTCATCCCTGTGCGTCTTCCTCCGTCCCTGTGCATCTTCCTCCTTCATGAGAGGCTAGGTGAAGGAATTCTTCCAGGAATTCCTCCTCCACAATGAATATGTGAACCTCCTCTACCTCCTCCTCCATGGTGTTGATGTAGTGGCGAGCTGCATTAGCTAGTGTAGAGTATTCCATGGAGAAATTGCTTGGGGGTTGCTAATTCTCTGGCACGGTGAAGAGAAGGGACTCTGGAGGGCGCTGTATGGGTCCCTCTGAGATTAATTCCTCCATGTATGCCATTGGAGGCGTCCTGACCATCCCTCCTCTATGTGTTACCTGAATGCGCTGAGTGCGGGAAATGGAGAGTGCTCGCTCCAGCAGTTGTCGCCTCCTCTGTCACGCTTCCAAACTATGCTAGGCAGGGCCGCGACATAGCCTTCCTCTCTCCCATGGAATCGAGGAAGTAATGCGAATGGAAAGATTGAAAAAGGTTCTGCAATGGTTGCACCAATGCACTGAGTTACTTGCCTGGTGCATTTCAAGGCTGAAATGGTGAAGGCTGGTGCATTGCTGGATGATATCGAGGAGGAGCGACATGAATGCTCCCCATCAATTGAATTTCCTTGCCATAGCTCTTCTCACACGAGGGAGGCATCCTTTGGCTCTTGGCAAGCAGTTAAGGTGGGCTCCCATTATTAATGGAGAGAGGATGGGATCCAGCCTGTGATATTTATGGTTGGGATCAGGCCGATGTTACGTGGCCTCTGTGTGCTGCGTGGCACCCCATCTGGGGTTGGGTAGTCAATCCTGGACAAGTCTTGGCAGCGGTCTGAGAGTGCATATCAAGGTGAATTTTGGGAATTCCAGTGGACCAACTTTGTCATGGTAGCCACTCCTTCATTTCCCAGGACATCTGCTACTTGTTTTTCATCCCTTTTCACATGAGAGGGGATGACGGTGAGGCTGGGATGTATGAGGGAGCCAAATTCCTCCAAGAGTCCAGAGAGTCTCCAACTGGGTGAGACTTCCAAGGGGTGTTCTCCATGAAGAATTTTGGTTATAACTTGGAATATGACCTGGGAGTCCCCCTCCGCAATGATATTGTTGTAATGGTGGTCTGTTGCTATCTTGATTCCTCTTAGGAGGCTCCAGAGCTCAACAACATTGTTTGTGTTGAAGCCCAGACAACCTGCTTCTAGGTGGAGTATTTCTCCATTTGAGTTCTTGAGGATCGCCCCAAAGCCAGTTTGTCCTAGATTTCCTTTTGAAGCCCCATCAAAATTAATTTTGATGAATCCAAATGGTGGGGGGGACTAGGTGGTCGGGCTGCTAGTTGAGCGGTTGGTCCCTGGGGAAGGGGGTGTGTCAGCCAGGTTGAGGTGCTAGTTTTGGAGTATATGACATTCATACACACTACACTTTAAGTCCTCAATGGACCATTGCCTACTTTTGATTGTTTCTCGGATTAGATTCATGATTCTGTGCCAAGTAGAGGTGGGGGGTGAGGCCTTCGATTAGAATATTCTTTTATTTCTTTCCTTTAAGATTTTCCATAGGGTGAAGCCGAGTAAGAGTTGCCAAATGCGAGCTAGAATTGGGTTTTGAAAGGTGATCAAGTCCCAATTTTATATAGTTTCACTAATGTTGGTCCTGTTTCTATTGGAACGAAGCATAATTTGAGTTTCCAGATACCAAATTATCTGACTGTAGTGGCATTGGTTGAAAAGGTGTTTCATCATTTCCTCCTGCTGCTAGAAAAGGGGGCAAATTGAGGGGCCTATGAAACCCTGTCTTTTGAGATTGTCCTAGGTGAGGATGCGGTTTTGGACTATGAGCCAGAGGAAGATGGACACTTTAGGCCAGAGTGATGAGTTCTAGATCTTACCCCATATTCTATCCTTAGCTTTATTATGATAGTTCCCTTGCAAATAGTACACTTCTTTGACCGAAAAATTGCCAGTTGTGGATTACCCCCATATGAGAATGTCCGGGCCTATCTTGATGGATATTTTCTGTTCGTTTGCATAGTCTCCTCAGACTTGGAGGTCCATTTCTCTTGGGAGGTGTAGTTCCTGGTGTTTTGTTTTCCAATTGTGCCATAGAATATTCCTATCAGACGTTCTCTAAAGATACTTAACCCATCTGAAGTTTTCAGGTTGTAGTGATTGATGTAGGGGATTGAGTTCCTCTAGAGTGTCTAGATGCGTTTTCTATTGCCATGAGTCCTACTAGAACAATGCACTTTCCCCATTCCTGATTTCCCAAAAAGCATACTTTTGGACTAGCTGTCTATTGAGCCAGGTCTTGTTCCAAATATTGGATCCTTGTATCTGGTCATTGAATATGATTTGTTGTTCTACTCGGGTGGTCAGTGCATATTTCTGTTTCCATATTTGTGCCTAGATTTCTATAGGGTTCTTGAGTCATCGCCACCACAGTTTAGCTCCCATAACTTGATTAAGTTTTTCTGGGTCTCATAGTCCAAGTCCACCCAGAGATTTGGGCTTACATTGCTTATTCCAGCCTATTAAATCCCACTTTTTATCAGGGTGGTGCCCATGCCATAAGAAGCTATGATGTATGTTCCTAATGCCCCAGATGACGGACTTGGGTGCTGCTAAAGCCGTGAAAAGGCAGGTTGCCAAGGCTTGAAGGATAGACTTGAGGAGCACCATCCTAGCTGCAATATTAAGAGGTCTGAAGGTCCAGTTGTTGAGTCTATTGGAAATGGAGAGAAGTAGTTTGTCCCAGGAGATGGAGTGCGCAGGTGCACCTATGAGGGGTATGCTGAGATAGTTGGAAAAAGGGAGCTATTGGGTATAATTAGGAGGCGGGAAATATGGTTTTGGATTGCAAATGGCGTATTGAAGAAGTAGAGCTTATATTTTTCAAGGTTTAGGACCATTCCCAATGCATCCGCAAAGTCAGTGAGGATGGAATTGAGTTTGGTGGCTTCTCTAACTTTCAGAGTGTTGAAGAGGAGGGTGTCATCGACAAACTAGCTATGCAAGGGGGCTGGCTGAACATTGTGCAGGAGAAGGCCTTTTAGAGATCCATCCAAGAGAGAGTCTTTAAGGTATCGTCCTAGTCCTTCCTCCATTAAAATAAAGAGGAAGGGAGAGAGTTGGTCTCCTTGATGAATTCCTTTGGTAGGGCACTCCATTGAACAGGATAGAGAAGAAGTTTGAAGAGGTGAGACTCATTATCCAATGCGCCTAGTGCCTGTCAAAACCGAAATATTCTAGCAAGGAGCGCATGTATTTCCAACTGATTCTGTCAAAAGATTTAGATAGGTCAAGTTTGATAATTATACCTGGGATCTTAGTCGTCTTCAATGAGTGGATAGCTTCGTGTGCTAGGATGACACTGTCCATTGTTTTCCTACCTTCCACATAGCCTGCTTTCTCTGTGGATATGACAAAAGGTAGTATTGGTTTGAGACATGTGGCTATGACCTTGGTGATGATTTTGTAGATGACATTGTAGAGGGAAATCGGTCTGTACTGTTTGGGGTGAGTGACCCTCTCCTCTTTCGAGATGAGAGTGAGGTAGGTGGCATTAAGGGTTGGGAGGACTTGGCCTGAGGTTCTGGATTCCTCCACCACCTTCCAAACTTCTTCCTTGATCATGTCCCAATAGTAATGAAAGAAGTCTGTAGTGAAGCCGTTTGGACCTGGTGCTTTCCCTAGGGGAATTTATTTGACTGGGTGGTCCACTTCCTATTGAGTGATGGGCCTCATTAAGGCTTCATTCTATTCTTGAGTTACCAGGGAGGGAATGTGCCTAGTTATTTTGTCGATTGCTGACGGTCTATCATCAATGGTTTTAGTTAGGAGATTCTTCTAGTAGTTGGTTAATTACTCAAAAATTGTGTTGTGCTCCCCGATGGGGTTACTCTGAGCATCCTCCAACTGAGTTATGTTGTTTATGTATATGCGGTGCACCATTTCTCTGTGGGAGAATTTGGTTTTCATCTCGCCCTATTTGAGCCATTGGACCTTGGATTTCTGACGCCACATAATTTCCTCCTTCTTTTTCCATTCTTCTAATTCCTCCCGAAGCTCCTCTTCTTTCTTCATTAATTCTGTAGTTCAGATTCTTGAAATGAAGGTCTTTTGTAGAGTTTCCAGTCTATTCTCAATTTCTTGCATTCGTTGAAAGATGTTCCCAAAGGTGGGTTTATTCCAAAGCTTCAGATGTGTCTTGAAATGTTTGAGTCGCTGTTGAAATTTGTAGATGCAGGTACCATGTTCTATTTTTGCTTGGTTCCACCAAGAAGTTGAGAGCCGATGGAAGTCAGGGTGGGAAAGCCAAAATTTCTCAAATATGAAGGGTTTGAGTTTTGGCGTCGATCCTACGTCCAGACAAAGCGAGATGGACCAGTGATCTGAGCCTACTTTTGGAAGAATGTTGGCCTCTATGGCAGGATATTCTACCAGCAGAGCTTCCGTTATGAGAAAACAGTCTAGTTGACAAGAAACCTACCGATGTCTAGATCTGTGGTTGGACCAGGTGAAAATTCCATTTCATATTTCTATATCTATAAGATTTAGCTGGTCTATGAGGGTTATAAACTTACCACTGTCTTTCTCTAGCCATTTAGTGCCCTCGGTTTTCCCCTCCAGCGTCAGGATCATATTGAAGTCGCCTCCTGGCACCCAGTTGGGCGTGCTCAGTATAGTGATTTGATGGAATTTATTTTCTTCAAGAAGTTCTGTTTTTCCTACAGGCTTTGAGCTCCATAGACATTCATGATTTCCCCTTCCTTGGTATATCCTATGACTTTGAAGTGTGTCGTGATCAAACCTACAATGGAGAAGGACCGATCTATTGTAACAATTTCTAGATTCCATAGGATCACTAATCCCCCTGCCGCGCCGGTGGAGTCTGTGTGGGGGGATTCACATCCTCTCCAACAATTGTGAAAGATAGTCTCTACTTCTGCTCCAACACATTTGGTCTCCTAGAATAGGAGAACATCTAGATTTTCTGCGCTTATACAGTCTTGAAGAGTCCTCTGCTTGGATCTTCCATTGAGTCCTATAATGTTCCAGGTTATGATCTTCATCATGATGATTGGGGAGGTGGATGGAGGTATCCCTCCGAAAGCCTTTGAACCTGGACTGAGTTGAGCATGAATTTCCCTACCTCTTTGATGAGTTGGTAGGAAGATTTGCAGCCTCGTGTTTTATTTTCCTATGGGTTGCACTTTGAGTCTGTGGTTGGGTTTGTGGCTATGCCTAGCCGTGCAATGGATCCTACTGTGGAATCTATGAATAATTTATGCACCTTTATGAGTTGTTGTACAAGGATTGCGTGGAGATCCTTCCAGTTGAGGGCCTTCTCCAATTTTTCAAGATCTATTTCCTTCAGGTCTTTCTCGTTTAATTGAATAAGGGTCTCCTCGGTTTCCTCCAGCTTGTCTCCTTGATGATATTCTTTTCGTTGGGAAGATTGATGCGCGTCTTGACCTTTTCCTTTCTCTTGGATTTTCGCTTTATGTGGATCTTGGACCTCTTCTTCTTTTGACAACTGATTTAGAATGTCATAGGAGTTTTTGGCGGTTATTTTCAGAGCATTTTTTGGATTCTGGTTCCGTGGTGGGTTCTGTTTCTGGCCTATGACTGTGGTGAAGTTGTCTTTTTGTTTGTTCACCCCAGCTTTGGGGACCTGGGCATTCAGGTGGCAGTCTCGAAAGAGGTGTCCATGCTCATGGCATTTTCTACAGCAGAAGGGGATGTGCTCATAGTCTATTGTTTGGTTCCAGTCTTCATCCTGATATTCTAGAGTTACTGAGCCTGGTAATGAATTTGGGATGTCCATATAAACATAGATGCTGGCATTGGAGGTGTATTTTCTTTTTTTTTTGGCTTTTGACGATTTGAAATATCATCCCACTGTGTTTCCTATACCCATTAGTATTTATTCCAGCTAGAACTCCTGCGGCAAGGAATAGACCCTGATCCAGACTTGGGCCATTGTGAAATCCTGCTTTTATGGGTTGAAGCGGTCTGTCCAAAATCGAAGGAATAACCCTGTCGAGTTGTAGAAGTATGACCCATTGTCAAATATTATGTCCTTGTCTTCTAGGTTGTAAAGGATAATCGTAAACAACCCTTTAGAGATGATTTGAACCTCGTAGTCTGCCTTAGGGTTCCACCAATCTTTGATCCATCATAATAAATCTCGCTCGGAGGGCCGGAGCCTTAAGAACTTGCCTATTAGGGCATGATCTCTCATGAACTGGGTGTGTTTGCCTGACCTCTTTGAGATTATGAGATATATGGGGGGTTTTTCTGATTGGGGGATGCATTTTTCTAGTTCCCATCCTCGAGATGCCTTTGGATGAGATGTGCTTGGCTCCACATCCATTTATTTTCTGAGTCCTTGCTCTATGGTTAGGAGTTGTTCTCTCATGTGCAGTGATGGATCAAAGGTGGGTTGCTTGGCTCTTCTTCCCGCTCTATCATTGGAAGTTACATTGTTTTACGAGGGGGGTTGCCCCCCCCCCCCCC
>JASDQU010437416.1:40400-58182 GCA_032191745.1 Picea mariana | reverse complement strand
GCTCTGATACCAGTTGTTAGAAAAACAGGACCATGGGGCAATAAATTAAAACAAATGCGGAAACAAAACAGAGAAGATACACAATACAAGAGAGACACAGATTTACGTGGTTCACCCAGTGTGGGCTATGTCCACCAGAGAAATTTCTAGGTCCTTTCTTCATTATTATCCAGCAAAATGAAGGGATACAACCTATCTTATCGCAACATACCATCTTATCCGGCACAAATAGTGGTAGAGCATATGGGGGAACAGAGGCGCCGAAAACCATGATGTATGAAAATTCTACTTCTACATACTAGTCAGCCACACAACTCAAGTTGGCGGCGATGCTATGTGAAATCCTGAGTGGTGGGTTACCGAATATGGAGACATGCATCGATAGCATTACCCAATTGAAAATCTCGTATATGAATTTTGTGGCCTTATCCTCCCAAAGTTTCGAGTGATGGACATGGATAGGCTCGGCATTAGATGGAGTCCAACTCCAGCTCATTAGAGGGAAAGGCGTCATGAAACAAATAACATCCATGATGTAGGCGGAAATGAAAAATGAAGCTATCTTCTCGCTCGTCTTTTGTGCTCGATATTCAGTAATTTGATGGGTTAGACTGTCGGACAATAGTTTGGCCCAGTCAAAAGAACAACCTTCAACTACTGTATAAATTAGAGGCACCCATAGGAGGAAAAAGTGTGTGGTGTCCTCCCTCCCATACAACCTACAGGCCATCATTGCTATATACCTGAATGGCGGCTCTAAAGAGGAGATTGAATAAATACCATTAGAATCTGCCCTGGATTTTGTGGGGTGCGAAACCCAATCCTTGATAAGCTCGGGCAAGGTTCTGCCATATTGCTCGCATTCCTTCTCCTTGAAACCTTCCAGAAACTTGGGATTATATGCGAAGTTTGTTGTGGGTGACAACTGATACATTGCCTGCAAATGTTCTGGTCTAAAGGTCCCAACCGTCACCTTCTTTTCGCTTATGAAAGTCCTGGTTAGGATATCCACATGGTCTAGCGCTCATCTGATCATATCATAATAGGAAAGGAGCCGTGGCCTTGCTGCTATTTTGTGCATCTCTGCTTGGATGAATATTTTGTATTTGGTGGCCAAATCATCCTTCTCGTTATCGATGGAATCATCTGAACAATTCATTGATTCGTATTGAAGAATGTCGGAGATGTATGTCTAGGTTTTGATAGTATTAATACTTCGGGGTGAAGTATCAGAAACTGCATCTGAGCCCTGTCCTGAACTCTCTGCATATGCCTTGGACGCTTTTCATGGAGTCATGATAGAAAACTCTGTGTTCAGATCTCCTGTAGTAAGAATTGTAAACACAGAAAAAGTTATCCTGATGAAAAAAAACAACTCTACGTGCAAAATAGAAATAAAATTGAACAAATAAAAGAAACTCCCTTGCTTTAATCTTTCAACTTTGCGTGAGTCCTTGCTGACAGAACAATCAAATCGTTTAATGGAAAGATTTAGGCATGAAATGAGATCTTATTTTCCTTTAACTCATCAAGATTCAAATCAATGCCATAAATGTTTAAAAGATTTGTGACAATAAAGAAATGCAGAAACATTAAAAAATCTCATCTGTAGACTACGTACGTTAAAGGTCCTTTAAGGCATTAATTAATTTAGTTAATTCCTTTAAATTTGTAACTTCAACCCTCGAAACCTATTTTTGGCATTCGCCATCTCGGATAATTTCGTTCCTAGTCTTGGAATCCAAAATACCCGAAATCGCGATGGCGTGATTTAGTTAAAAAATCGTGATCTGACTTAAGTTCTTAATTAACCCATGCTTAATTAATAAAAATCGTGACTTCGCGACTCGGGGCTACGAAGGTATAGTTTTTTGGGAGAGTGATTGCCGAGTCGCGATACCCTGACAGTGCTTAACTAGGGTTTAAAGTGACTTACCCCTGACACCAACCTGGGTGAACTTTTTTAAAACCGTTTTGCGACTTCGCATATAGGAATTTGAAAACCTTGCGACTCGTAACTCCCGAAGCGCGATAGCGCGAGGTAATAAAAGTGATAGACTTTCTTAATGGTTAAGCGATGGTGACTTAGGACTATAACGACCATCGCCACTTCACATGTCGGGGTAAGCTTTTGATTTCAAGAATTATATTTCAACCACTTGTAAAAGGTGGCTCCAACACCCACCATGCCCTTGATAAAGGAAAAGCCACTGCTGCCCGCTCCTCACCATCCAATGGATCTAACAAGTTCGTGTCTTCCTGTATGCATTTGAGGGACGATTGTTCCCATGCGATTAGTGAAAATTAGGCCTAAAGGCTCTGCACAGCCAAAAGCAAATTCAAGAAAATCAAGAGGTGACAACAGCAATCAAGGAAAGGTTGCATCACAGACTGGAAAATATGGTTTTTGAGTTTATTATATCTATTGTTTTATGACAGTTGACTTCAGGGATCTTTGGACAACATGTTTATTTTGAATATATGAGTATTATTTTTGAAGTAATTTTAAATCTCATGAGTTTAAATTGCCCGAAAGTGAATATGTTGATGGGAGGCACAAGGAGGTGTGTTTTTCTTAACTAATGGTTATGTTATGATTGTTATGAATTAAAGGGAGTCACAAGGGGTCCCACCTACTAGTTATTATTTAATTATGACCCTTAATTATAATTATTACTCTTCCCCCTAGCTAAAGTTAGTTGAGTCTTTTAATTAACTTAACTAATGAGTTGTTTCAACTACTTCAACCAATTCTAATTTTTTAAAATCAAGAAGAAAGAGAGGAACAAGGGGGGATAGAAGAAGAAGCATGCTAAGGTTTTCTCTTTGAGTTACGTTGATATAGTTCATTTTTATTTCATTCATATATTCATCAAATCCTAATTCTCTTTTGTGATAGCAAGGTCTTATTGTAGAAAACGATATTCAGGGCTGAATCAAATCATTCAGACACTTGTTTTCCAGAGGTGTTGATCTATCTTTGATAGTCTGTGTAGACTTATCTGTTTGTGAATTAATTTTCATGACTGATAAAAGATATTGTGCAGAGTCAAGTGGGAAACAATCTGTGGCAAGATGATCCAGCTTTTAGAGTTCAGTTTTGGTTTTCTTTCCGAGGTCCTTTTGTATGTTCCATCGGGGATGTCTAAGTTTGACTTTGGTCCAAGATTTCTGTATGAGATTTTGTAAAGAAAATGACTCTTTGGTGAATTGGAATGAAATAAAGGATTGATTTATGTATCACCTGTCTTGATTATCTTCTTGGCGTCTTTACTTCTGTTCTTACACTTATTTCAACAACTATTATATTCAGAAAATTACATAAAAAGTGAATTTCCAACAAGCTTTTTGTTGATAAAAGACTATCCTAAGCAGTCGTAATTTATACTTGTGAGTTAGGATGTTATTTTTTGTTGGCTATAAACACAGGGTGATATTCCCGTATGCTTTTCTTTAGCCAAGTAAAGTCTAAAAACGCTTCAGTAAGATCATTTCATATCTTTTCCTCAACAGGTCGCTGCCTATTGAATCTGCTTAACATCTTCCCATGAATCTGGGTTAGTAGTTCTTTCCACTACATGATTTGGAAAATTCTTGTACATGGGCCTTCTAGCTACAATACGCCATGTGGGTCATACACCCATTTACTTCCTTTTTCAAAATCTAGTCGTTGTAGCATTTCTTCTATAACAACTAGAGTAGTTCTAAGATTGACCAAGAAAGGGCCAACCTCTTGAGGCAACTTGAAAGCGATGGCCTGCTTATGCTGGGAAAAATGAAATTGATCGGAAATGAGCCTTTGTCTGATGTATTCCAAAGAAAATATTATTGGATTTATGAAGGTTGGCAGCTTGTATGGATGCTATTCAAAACCATATACTCTAATGATGGTGTGATCCTTGGCCATGTACTAATCTCCTAATATGGTATCTTTTCTCAGCTGTAGTATCTTTTTAAACTCATGAAACATTCTAGGAGGCTGAGTGACATGGAGCATAATGTAACATGCACTCATGAACTTGTTTATGTAAAGTTTTAAACCTTTATTCAGGTCTCGTTTCCTCACCTCCTCATGCCACTTAATTACTAGCTTGGTTTTACCTGAATCATATATTGTTTTGATCCCAAAGCTCTCAAAAAATGAAGAATTACTAAATAATTGAGGTGCACCAAGTAGGTCTTGTACCTAAAATACTTAGTGATGTGGAAATTTTACAATTGGAAGTTTGTGACTTCTTGTAGGAACTGACAATAATCAAATTTTGTGGGGGTGATAGACTCTGGTGGAAATAAGACAAAAAACAACCCCAAAATGGTCTTTTCCATTGTTGTATCATGTTCATAGCCTAAAACCTAAAAAATCATGGAAATAGACTGCTTGGTTAGTTCAGGGAAGATGGTGTATTTGAAAGGAGGTGGACTAGTTGGTAATGATACATCTGGAGCTAATAGATTACTCGACAACTTCTCTCTTTCAGACTGCGATAATGATTGTTACTTAGAGTTAAGCTCATCATTATCCAGGGTTTCATATACAACATGGTCTAAAATTTGGAGCATTTGTGCAATGGGTTCTTTACTTATTTCACAGACTATCCTAGAATCATGGAAATAAATTATTTGTTTCCTATCCACTTGGTAATTGACAACAAACCAATTGACTAATTCTGGAAAGTGATAAGTTTTTGGAACAATTGATTTGGCTGGGTTCAATTCCCATAAGTTCAAGTAGTTTCAATCATTGTTAGCATCATCCTTGGCTCTCTGAATTAATTGGTGAAATTCAAGGAAATAGAATGCAGGGTCGAAAACATCCCTTTCCCTGTCTTCCAAGTGGTCATCAGATGAAGACATTTTCTTGGATGGTCGGATTTTGATAGGGTTCGATTGAGTGACCATTTGATTAATTTTAAGGGAAAAGACTGACTACCTTTCTCCATATATCCTTATTTTAAATAATATGAACACATTTGAAATAAGGAAATGGGAATACTACTCGGACTTATTTTTTGAAGAAGAATTTGACTGCTTTTATTGGATTCTATTGTACTCATAACAATGTTTTTTTTTTTTTAAATAAAAAGAGGGGCAGATCCTATTACAACATATCACATAAAAAAATTACACCTATCTCTAGGCTGCCAACTGTTCCTCCAAATTAGCAGAAACTAGGACAATTGGCAGCTTGGGTTGTCCATGTCTAAAAAAGGTGGTCTGCCATCTGCCCTGCCAAGAGGAAACTAGGGTAGGTGGTAGCTTATAGTCTTTACATCAAACAATAAAACCAGAATTAAAACTAGGCTGTACTTGGAACTGAACCAGAAAGAGCTAAGACTGACAACTAACCAGAATTAGAAAGAGCTCCAAGCCATGCAATTACCTGTTAGCATGAGAAGTTTCTTCGTTGGGGTCTTTGTTGTGCAGTCCATTCCGAGTCGTCACGATAAAAGGTCTTGCATACATTGGACGTTTTTTCCCCTCTAGTGCATTGGAGAATGATTCATATAGCATATTGATGCGTTGGTGCATGAGTGTGCCATGGTAGGTCTGATCTTCCATCTGGCTTCGCAAATCAAACACTAATTCCAATTGTTCTAGGTGGAAGAAGGGTGGGGGGGCACGCCATGGTTCTGGTACAATCAAGATAGGAGGTGGTGCAAAGACTTCACCACCTTCCACCGTATTTCCACCCAAACCCTCCACAACCTCGACTATAGCATCTTGCACTCCGTCCTATCTTCCATCCCTGTGTTCCTTCCTTGCGTGTCGTCCCTGTGCATCTTCCTTCGTCCCTGTGCATCTTCCTCCTTCATGAGAGGCTAGGTGAAGGAATTCATCTAGGAATTCCTCCTCCACAATGAATATGTGAACCTCCTCTACCTCCTCCTCCATGGTGTTGATGTAGTGGCGAGCTGCATTAGCTGGCGTAGAGTATTCCGTGGAGAAATTGCTTGGGGGTTGCTAATTCTCTGGCACGGTGAAGAGAAGGGACTCCGGAGGGCACTGTATGGGTCCCTCCAGGATTATTTCCTCCACGTATGCCATTGGAGGCGTCCTGACCATCCCTCCTCTACGTGTTACATGATTGCGCTGAGTGCAAGAAATGGAGAGTGCTCGCTCCAGCAGCTGCCGCCTCCTCTGTCACGCTTCCAAACTATGCTAGGCAGGGCTGCGACACGACCTTCCTCTTTCCCATGGAATCGAGGAAGTAATGCAAATGGAAAGCTTGCAAAAGGTTCTGCAATGGTTGCACCAATGCACTGTGTTGCTTGCCTGGTGCAGTTCAAGGCTGAAATGGTGAAGGCTGGTGCATTGCTGGATGATATCAAGGAGGAGTGACATGAATGCTCCCCATCAATTGAATTTCCTTGCCATAGCTCTTCTCACATGAGGGAGATGTCATTCGGCTCTTGGCAAGCAGTTAAGGTGGGATCCCATTATTAATGGAGAGGGGATGGGAGCCAGCCTGTGATATTTATGGCTGGGATCAGACCGATGTTATGTGGCCTCTGTGTGTTGCATGGCACCCGATCTGGGGTTGGGTAGTCAATCCTGGCCAAGTCTTTGCAGCAGTCTGAGAGTGCATATCAAGGTGAATTTTAGGAATTCTAGTGGATCAACTCTATCATGGTAGCCACTCCTTCATTTTCCAGGACATCTGCTACTTGTTTTGTGTCCCTTTTCACATGAGAGGGGATGATGGTGAGGCTGGGATGCATTAGGGAGCCAAATTCCTCCAAGAGTCCAGAGAGTCTCCAACTGGGTGAGACTTCCAGGGGGTGTTCTCCATGAATAATTTTGGTTATAAGTTGGACTATGACCTGGGAGTCCCCCTCCACAATGATATTGTTGTAATGGTGGTCTGTTGCTATCTTGATTCCTATGAGGAGGCTCCAGAGCTCAATAAAATTGTTTGTGTTGAAGCCCAGACAACCTGCTGCTAGGTGGAGGATTTCTCCATTTGAGTTCCTGAGGATCGCCCCAAAGCCAGTTGGTCCTAGATTTCCTTTTGAAGCCCCATCAAAATTAATTTTGATGAATCCAAATGGTGGGGGGGACTAGGTGGTCGGGCTGCTAGTTGAGCGATTGGCCCCTAGGGAAGGGGGTGTGTCAGCCAGGTTGAGGTGCTAGTTTTGGAGTATATGACATTCATACACACTACACTTTAAGTCCTCAATAGACCATTGCCTGCTTTTGATTGTTTCTTGGATTAGATTCATGATTCTGTCCCAAGTAGAGGTGGGGGCTGAGGCCTTCGATTAGAATATTCTTTTATTTGTTTCCTTCAAGATTTTCCATAGGGTGAAGCCGAGTAAGAGTTGCGAAATGCGAGCTAGAATTGGGTTTTGAAAGGTGATCAAGTCCCAATTTTATATAGTTTCGCTAATGTTGGTCCTGTTTCTATTGGAACGAAGCATAATTTGAGTCCCCAGATACTAAATTATCTGACTTTAGTGGCATTGGTTGAAAAGGTGTTCCATCATTTCCTCTTGCTGCTAGAAAATGGGGCAAATTGAGGGGCCTATGAAACCCCATTTTTTGAGATTTTTCCAGGTGAGGATGCGGTTTTGGACTCTGAGCTAGAGGAAGATGGACACTTTAGGCCAGAGTGATGAGTTCTATATCTTACCCCATATTCTATCCTTAGCTTGATTATGATAGTTCCCTTGCAAATAGTACGCTTCCTTGACTGGAAAATTGCCAGTTGTGGATTACCCCCATATGAGAATGTCCAGGCCTACCCTGATGGAGATTTTCCATTCATTTGCATAGTGTCGTCAGACTTGGAGGTCCATTTCTCTTGGGAGGTGTAGTTCCTGGTGTTTTTTTTTCCAATTGTGCCATGGAAGATTCCTATCAGACGTTCTCTAAAGATACTTAACCCATCTGAAGTTGTCAGGTTGTAGTGATTGACATAGGGGATTGAGTTCCTCTAGAGTGTCTAGATGCATTTGCTGTTGCCATGAGTCCTTCCAGAACAATGCACTTTCCCCATTCCTGATTTCCCAAAAAACATACTTCTGGACTAGCTGTCTGTTGAACCAGGTCGTGTTCCAAATATTGGATCCTTGTATCTGGTCATTGAATTTGATTTGTTGTTCTACTTAGGTGGTCAGTGCATATTTTTGTTTCCATATTTGTGCCCATATTTCTATAGGGTGCTTGAGCCATCGCCACCACAGTTTAGCTCCCATAACTTGATTAAGTTTTTCTGGGTCTCATAGTCCAAGTCCACCCAGAGCTTTGGGCTTACATAGCTTATTCCAGCCTACTAAAGCCCACTTTTTATCAGGGTGGTGCCCATGCCATAAGAAGCTGTGATATATGTTCCTAATGGCCAATATGACAGACTTGGGTGCTGCTAAAGCCGTGAAAAGGTAGGTTGCCAAGGCTTGAAGGATAGACTTGAGGAACACCATCCTAGCCGCAATATTAAGAGGTCTGAAGGTCCAGTTGTTGAGTCTATTGGAAATGGAGAGAAGCAGTTTGTCCTAGGAGATGGAGTGCATAGGCACACCTATGAGGGGTATGCCGAGATAGTTGGAAAAAAGGGAGCTCTTGGTTATAATTAGGAGGAGGGAAATATGGTTTTGGATTGCAACTATCGTATTGAAGAAGTAGAGCTTATATTTTTCAAGGTTTAGGACCATTCCCAATGCATCCGCAAAGTCAATGAGGATGGAATTGAGTTTGGTGGCTTCTCTAACTGTCAGAGTGTTTAAGAGGAGGGTGTCATCGACAAACTAGCTATGCGAGGGGGTTGGCTGAACATTGTGCAGGAGAAGGCCTTTTAGGGATCCATCCAAGAGAGAGTCTTTAAGGTAGCGTCCTAGTCCTTCCTCCATTAAAATAAAGAGAAAGGGAGAGAGGCGGTCTCCTTGACGAATTCCTTTGGTAGGGCACTCCATTGAACAGGATGGAGAAGAAGTCTAAAGAGGCGAGACTCATTATCCAATGCACCTAGTGCCTGTCAAAACCAAAATATTCTAGCAAGGAGCGCATGTATTTCCAACTGATTCTGTCAAAATATTTAGATAGGTTGAGTTTGATAATCATACCTGGGATCTTAGTCATATTCAATGAGTGGATAACTTCATGTGCTAGGATGACACTATCCATTGTTTTCCTGCCTTCTACATAGCCTTCTTTCTCTTTGGATATGACAAAAGATAGTATTGGTTTGAGACGCGTGGCTATGACCTTGGTGATGATTTTGTAGATGACATTGTAGAGGGAAATTGGTCTGTACTGTTTGGGGTGAGTGACCCTCTCCTCTTTCGGGATGAGAGTGAGGAAGGTGGCATTAAGGGCTGGGAGGACTTGGCTTGAGGTTCAGGGTTCCTCCACCACCTTCCAAACTTCTTCCCTGATCATGTCCCAATAGTAATGAAAGAAGTCCGTAGTGAAGTCATTTGGACTTGGTGCTTTCCCTAGGGGCATTTATTTGACTGGGTGGTCCACTTCCTCTTGAGTGATGGGCCTCATTAAGGCTTCATTCTGTTCTTGAGTTACCAGGGAGGGAATGTTCCTAGTTATTTTGTCGATTGCTGATGGTCTGTCATAAATGGTTTCAGTTAGGAGATTCTTGTAGTAGTTGGTTAATTCCTCAACAATTTTGTTGTGCTCCCTGATGGGGTTACCCTGAGCGTCCTCCAACTGAGTTATGTTCTTTATGTATATGCGGTGCACCGTTTCTCTGTGGAAGAATTTGGTTTTCATCTCACCTTATTTGAGCCATTGGACCTTGGATTTCTGACGCCACATAATTTCAACCTGCTTTTTCCGTTCTTCTAATTCCTCTCGAAGCTCCTCTTCTTCCTTCATTAATTCTGTAGTTCAGATTCTTGAAATGAAGGTCTTTTGCAGAGTTTCCAGTCTATTCTCAATTTCTTGCTTTCGTTGAAAGATGTTCCCAAAGGTGGGTTTATTCCAAAGCTTCAGATGTGTCTTGAAATTTTTGAGTCACTGCTGAAATTTGTAGATGCAGGTACCATGTTCTATTTCTGCTTGGTTCCATCAGGAAGTTGAGAGCCGATGAAAGTCAGGGTGGGAAAGCCAAAATTTCTCAAATATGAAGGATTTGAGTTTTGGCGTCGATCCTATGTCTAGAAAAAGCGAGATGGGCCAGTGATCCGAGCCTACTTTTGGAAGAATATTGGCCTCTATGGTAGGATCTTCTACCAGCAGGGCTTCCGTTATGAGAAAACCGTCTAGCTGACAAGAAACCTGCCGATGTCTAGATCTGTGGTTGGACCAGGTGAAAATGCCATTTCAGATTTCTATATCTATAAGATTTAGTTGGTCTATGAGGGTTATAAACTTACCACTATCTTTCTCTAGCCGTTTAGTGCCCCCGGTTTTCCCCTCCAGCGTCATGATCATATTGAAGTTGCCTCCCAACACCCAGTTGGGCGTGCTCAGTAGTGATTTGATAGAATTTATTTTCTTCAAGAAGTTCTGTTTTTCCTGTAGACTTTGAGCTCCATAGAAATTCATGATTTCCCCTTCCTTGGTATATCCTATGAATTTGAAGTGTGCCATGATCGAACCTACAATGGAGAAGGACAGATCTATTGTAACAAATTCTAGATTCCATAGGATCACTAATCCCCCTACCGCGCCGGTGGATTCTATGTGGAGGGACTCACATCCTCTCCAACAATTGTTAAAGATAGTCTCTGCTTCTGCTCCAACACATTTGGTCTCCTAGAACAGGAGAACATCTATATTTTCTGCGCTTATACAGTCTTGAAGAGTCTTCTTCTTGGATCTTCCATTGAGTCCTATAATGTTCTAGGTTATGATCTTCATCATGATGATTGGGGAGGTGGATGGAGGTATCCCTCCGAAAGCCTTTGAACCTGGACTGAGTTGAGCATGAATTTCCCTTCCTCTTTGATGAGTTGGTGGGAAGATTTGCAGCCTCATGTTTTATTTTTCCTGTGGGTTGCACTTTGAGTCTGTGGCTATGCCTAGCCGTGCATTGGATCCTGTTGTGGAATCTATGAATAATTTATGCACCTTTATGAGTTGTTGTACAAGGATTGCGTGGAGATCCTTCTGGTTGAGGGCCTTCTCCAGTTTTTCAAGATCTATTTCCTTCAGGTCTTTCTCGTTTAACTGCATAAGGGTCTCCTCGGTTTCTTCCAGCTTGTCTCCTTGATGATAGTCTTTTCATTGGGCAGATTGATGCCCATCTTGACCTTTTCCTTTCTCTTGGATTTTTGCTTTATGTTGATCTTGGACCTCTTCTTCTTTCGAAAACTGATTTAGAATGTCATAGAATTTTTTGGTGGTTATTTTCAGAGCGTTTTTTGGATTATGCTTCCGTGGTGGGTTCTGTTTCTGGCCTGTGACTGTGGTGGAGCTGTATTTTTGTTTGTTCACCCCAGCTTTGGGGACTTGAGCATTCAGGTGGCAGTCTCGAAAGAGGTGGCCGTGCTCGTGGCATTTTCTGCAGTGGAAGGGGATGTGCTCATAGTTTATTGTTTGGTTCCAGTCTTCATCTTGATATTCTAGGGTTACTGAGCCTGGTAATGATTTTGAGATGTCCATATAAACATAGATCTTGACATAGGAGGTGTATTTTCTTTTTTTTGTGGCTTTTGTCGATTTGAAATATCGTCCCACTGTGTTTCCTATACCCATTAGTATTTATTCCAGCCAGAACTCCTATGACAAGGAATAGAGCCTGATCCAGACTTGGGCCATTGTGAAATCCTCCTTTTATGGGTTGAAGCGGTCTGTCCAAAATCGAAGGAATAACCCTGTCGAGGTGTAGAAGTATGACCCATTGTCAAATATTATGTCCTTGTCTTCTAGGTTGTAAAGGATAATCGTAAACAACCCTTTAGAGATGATCTGAACCTCGTAGTCTCCCTTAGGGTTCCACCAATCTTTGATCCATCGTAATAAATCTCGCTTGGAGGGACGGAGCCCTAAGAACTTGCCTATTAGGGCATGCTCTCTCATGAACTGGGTGTGTTCGCCTGACCTCTTTGAGATTATGAGATATATGGGGGGTTTTTCCGATTGGGGGATGCATTTTCCTAGTTCCCATCCTCGAGATGCCTTTGGATGAGACATGATTGGCTCCACATCCATTTATTTTCTGAGTCCCTGCTCTATGGTTAGGATTTGTTCTCTCATGTGTGGTGATGGCTCAAAGGTGGGCTGCTTGGCTCTTCTTCCTGCTCTATCATTGGAAGTTACTTTGTTTTACGAGGGGGGTTTCCCCCCCCCGCTTCTGGGCTCAGCCTGATCCCTCAACCATAGGGTGTCTGGTCGTACCAGCGCAAATCGTGCAATAGGTGCGGCTGCAGGCAGGTCAGGGCATGCAGGCAATTGCTATGGGACCACTAGGGTTTCCTCAGTCGATTTATTTCTTCACCCCCTCCCAACTTACATTAAAATGCATCTCTAGAACAAAATTTACTTGTAATAATGTTTACCCTCTATGTTTACCTCATTTTCTTTGGGGGTAATTGTTTTAAACTTAAAAAAATATTTGGATTACATCAACATAATGCATTATTTATTTGGCTTACCTCACCATGGCATGTCATCAATTTGTGCATTGAAGGGGCTATCTAAAGTGGTTTCATAATACCATCCTATGTATTGAAATGAATAAGGTTATGAAATGTTAACACCCATTAATACAATGGTTCCTAATTTAGGACTTTGACCCCTTGTTATCCAGTGTGCACTTTCAACGATCGAAATACGATGAGAACATCGATCTTGGATCTATAGGAATGGTCTGACCATGTCTATTGGATTTTTATTTCAAACTTTGTTTGATCTCTGTTGTGCATATATAGATATAGAAAAGTGATGTAGTATACAAGGTATCAAACCTAAAAAAATGAGTGAATGGAAGGGAAAATTTGAAGTGAATGGAACTCAGACATAACCATTGTGAACCATTTAATATGGAAAAAATAGCTACAGGATCTACACTCTCTATATACATCAACAACGAGGCTACCTACTAAAACAATGTATGGGTCAATCCCTTTGAGGCACATGTGGGGTTAGTATCTCCTTGTCCCAGTCTTCTCCTCTACGCACTGTCATTACTGACTGGTGTCGATCCAATGCAAATATCAACAAGTTGCTCTTCTTCGCAAACTCCGTACTAGTAGGTGGGGTTAATCCAATGCAAATTTCAATGGGTTACTCCTCTACACACTCTCCTTACTAGTAGGTGGGGTCGAACAATACAATCATAAACCGGTTTGGGAGAGGGTTTATTTGGTTGGGGTTAGGCACCATAGTGTTTTTTATGTTTGAAATGTATATTTTTTATTTGTTTTAATTTTTATTTGTTATTTGTTTGTAATATAATTTAAACACATATTTGTATTTAATATGTGTTTTACAGTTATATACAAGGGTATAGGGCTAAAGTGGAGGTAGGTTCCTATGAATGGAGGGGGAGAGGGAGAGAACTGGAGGGAGGGAGAGAGCCAACAAGAGTTGCCTATTTCATTTTTAACGAAACTATTAGCATGTGGCTTAGTTTTCCCTGCCATCTAAAATTTGTATATGAGATTCATTCCATTCATGATTTTTCTCATAAGCTATGGGGATAAGGGGGATAAGTCAAGTACAAAATATTCAAAGGGATTTATTTTTATTCTTTTTCTAACACATCTAGTTGCAACCATGATTGAGGTTGTGGTCATGGATGGTCCCTCAAGATTTGTACTTGTTAAGATTATGCAGGACCCATTGTGACCAACTAGAACATGGGGGATTAGAATTGAAATTTCTTTGAGGCACAGGGAAATGATTAAAGCACTAGGTTCAAGGTGTAGGGTTTGTGGTCAGGACATTAGGAAGAGGTACGCACATAAAGATATTAGCTGGGATCAGGTGTGGGGGGACTGAGGTTAAGTTGGGTTGGGTATAGGAGGTGGACCAGGGTTATATGGGTCTAGGGATGAAGTGAAGGTATGTTGTCATGCATAGAGGGGGAGATGGAGAGAATTATTTGAGGGAGGGAGAGATCCAACAAGATCTATTTTTATCATTTTTAAGGGCATTTTAGCACATGTTGCATTGTTAGCACATGCCTCGATATTCCATTCCATCTCTCTCTACATCCTTGTCTCTCTACGCCCTCCCTCCCTCCCTTTCCATCATACTATAGACCTCTCTCTCTCTCTCACTCTGGACCTATCTCTCCCTCTCACACTCTCTGACACACTCTCTCTACCCCTCTCTTTGTCTTCCTCTCCCTCTACCCCATCCTTTGTCTCATGGACCTATCTCTCCCTCTTCCTCTCCCTCTCACACTCTCACACTCTCTCTTATATATCAACTTTGATTATTAATTTAACTTAATTCATTTGTATGAATAATGTTTGAAAAATATTCTCATCAAAGAAATCACACTGCCCAAAATAAGGAGACCTGCCATGAATTGTTGCTTCTCCTCTAGTATATTTCATCATCTTTAACCGAGACATAGATCATGATTAATAGACTCACATAGACAATATTACTTTGTAGATTCCACGAAACCAAATATTATACCTACTCTGCTATTCTTTGTTGGCATCAAGGAAATTCATACTAGCAAAGAAAACAAATCGTAAAGATACCATCAAAACATGACCTAGACCTAGGCCATGACCTAGAGATACACCTAGACCATGACTTAGACATTGGCAAGACTATTTCTTTGTATCACATTCACTACTCTCTCCCCTTATCTCCCTCTCTCCCCTAGTATGCTCCTATGTCTCCCACCCCTCTCTCTCTCTCTCTCTCTCTGATATCTCACATGGTCACTCACTCTCTCCCCTTTTCTCCCTCTTCCTCTCTCTGTATCCCCCACTTTTCCTCTCTCTCCCACTCTCCCCTACAACAACCATATAGATAAGTTCAAATCCTATATTTAATAGGGAAGTGGTTAGAGCACTAGGTTGAAGGTGTAGGGGTTTTTGGGACCCTAGGAAGAGGTATGACCATAAAGATGTTAGTTGGTATGGAGTGTGGGGAGGGGTTAAGATGGGTTAGGTATAGGAAGGGGCCTAGGGTATGGGTATATGGTAGAAATAGTGGAGGTAGGTTCCTATGCATGGACGGGAAGAGGGAGAGACGATATGGAGGGAGAGATCCAACAAGAGATATATTTTTCATTTTTAATGACATTGTTAGCACATGCCTTGGTCTTCCCTTCCGCCTATAATATGTATATGGGATTCATTCCATTCATGAATTTTCTCATAAGTTAGACAGATAAGGGGGATAATTCGGTTACACAATATTCCTAGGGATTTATCTCTTTACCTCTCTCTACCTCCCTCTCCCTCTACCCGCTCCCTATCTCCCTCTCTTTCCATATCACTTCAACCTCTATTCTTATCTCTCATATATCAATTGTGAGTAATTTATCTTAATTCATTTATATGAATAACGTTCGCAAAATATTCTCATCAAAGAAATCAAAGTGCCTAAAATCAGGATACTCATCATGACTTGTTGCTTCTCCTCTAGTATATTTCATAATATTTAACCTCCACACAGACCTTGATTAATACACTCACATAGAAAAGATTAATTTGTAGATTACATGAAACCAAATCTTATACCTACTCTTCTATGCTATTTTGTCCTAAGGGAAATTGATACTAGAAAATACAACAAATCAAAAAGATACCATTAAACTATGATCTAGACCATGACCTAGGCCTATTCCATGACCTAGACCTACACTTAGACTATGACCTAGACAATCAAAATACTATTTCTTTGTCTCCCATTCAATCTCTCCCCTTAGCTCTCTCTCCCCCCCTACTCCAATGTCTACCACCTCTCTCTCTCTCTCTAATATATCGCATGCTCACACACTCTCTTCCCCTTTTCTCCCTATTTCTCTCCTTTTCTACCCCACTCCACCTCTCTCCCCCACTATCCCCCACAACAACCGTATAAAATTACAAATATAGAAAATAATAAAAAGCATACTTTGTAATTTCAAATATAATGTTTTGACGATGTTGTCTACATCCATATATATATCTATATATATATATATATATATATCGATGTTGTCTACATCCATAGATAAACTCCCCAGAATCCATGAGAGAACATGGGGTGGCCGAGAATTTTCAAAATATCGGGGGCTCAACAACAAGAGCATCATATAGAACCATTTAAGGGAACAATACACACACACACACACACACACAATAATAATAATAATAATAATAATTCATAAACATTGAGCCACATTTTGTTTGGAGGAATTTCAAAGTGTTCATATGAAAATTATATAAAACTTTAGATACAATCACTTATATAGATTTGATCGTGGAAAATCCTTTATTTAATAGGGTAGTGGTTAGAGAACTAGGTTGAAGGTGTAGGGGTTGTGGGGACCCTAGGAAGAGGTACACCCATAAGGAACTTAGCTGGGATATGGTGTGGGGAGGGGTTAACATGGGTTAGGTATAGGCGGGGGCCTAGGGTACAACTATTGGAGGTAGGTTCCTATGCATAGAGGGGAAGAGGGAGAGAACGAGAGGGAGGGAGAGAGCCAACCAGAGCTGTATTTGTCATTTTTAACAACATTGTTGGCATGTGCCTCGGTCTTCCCTGCCACCTCTAATCAATATACAATATTCATTCCATTCATGAATTTTCTCATAAGTTAGGGGGATACGGGGGATAAGTCAGGTACAAAATATTCATAGGGATTTCTCCATTTACTTCTCTCTACCCCCTCCCTCCCTCTCTTTCCATCTCACTCTCGACCTCTATTTTGCTCTCTCATATATCAATTGTGAGTAATTTAACTTCATTTGTGTGAATAATGTTTGCAAAATATTCTCATCAAAGAAATCACAATGCCCAAAATAAGAAGAACTACCATGACTTATCACTTCTCCTCTAGTATATTTCATCATCTTTAACCTACACATAGATCTTGATTAATACACTCACACATAAAATATTACTTTGTAGATTACATGAAACCAAAGCTTATACTCTGCTATGCTCTATTAGCCTAAATTAAATTGATACCAACAAAGACAAATATACCATTAAAAAATGACCTAGATCATGAAATATAACTACACCTAGACCATGACCTAGACAATGGCAAGACTATTTCTCTGTCTCCCATTCAATATCTCCCCTTATCTCCCTCTCCCCCCTGTTCTTATGTCTCCCACCACTCTCTCTCTCTTTCTCTCTGATCTCTTGCATTCTCACTCACTCACTCACTTGCCTTTTCTCCCTCTTCCTCTCTCTTTCTCCCCCACAATAGCCATATAGATAAGTTCAAATTACAAATATAGAAAATATTAATAAGCATACTTTGTAATTTCAAATATAACTTTTTGATGGGATATATATATATATATATATATATATATATATATTCAAATTTTATTTGGAGGAATTCCTAAGTGTTAAATGCGACAATATAAAACTTTAGACACAATCACAAAATCAAATTTATTAATGATTACAAATCGTAATGTTTTTTAAACTACAACCTGCTGATTACAAATCATAATGTTTTTCCAAGTACTATTACCTTAGTCAATATCATAATTATTAACTAACTAAACTGCAATTCAAGTTAATGACTATATTTTTATTAATTGGGTTGGTTGTCATTGATGTCAACCTTTGAAGAAAGTCCAGTAGCAAATTTCGGTAGCACAATGGTATGGGTAATGGACCCAAGTTTGTTTGATGGATAATGGTATGAGTTTTGATATATTTTCAGGGAAGACTATTCTAGATGGATAGT
>JASDQU010437415.1:50973-61276 GCA_032191745.1 Picea mariana | reverse complement strand
GTTGAATGGTATTGGCCTCTACATGATGCTGAATCAAATGATACTTTGTGTTGATGTGCTTGGTTCAATCATGGAATTCAGGATTCTTGGCCAATTTGATTGCATAAGTGTTATCAATCAAAAGTGGAGTAGCATTCCCCTGTTTCTCTTGCAAGTCCTCAAGTATCTTCTTGAGCAACATAATCTCCTTTGTTGCCTCTGCAATAGCCACATATTCTGCTTCTATAGTGGAATCTACTAGAAAAAATTGTTTGCGTGATATCCAAAAGATAATAACTGATCCAATACTTATTAGGTATCTTGAAGTAGACACTCCATTCTCCTTATCCCCATCAAAGTCTGAATCTGTATGCCCAACTAGTTTGAAGTCATCCACCTTAGAGTATTTGAGCCTTTGATCCCAAAGTCTCAAGTTCCCTTCAAGTACTTTAGAACTCTCTTTGTAGTGCACCAATGTCCTTCACAAGGTTTTTGCATGAACCTATAAAGGATCCCAACTACAAATGAAATGTTTGGTGTAGTAGTAGTAAGGTAGATATGACTTCCCACAAGCTGTCTATATTTAGTTGCATCCTTAAATTCATTCCCTTCTTTTGATGTTAGATTCGAAATATTTTTCCATTGGAGTAGAGATGATTACAATCAACCATGCCAAATTTGTTCAACAATTCTCCAATGTACTTTTGGGAGATGAATACATGCTTTGGATTCTCAGTTACTTCAATACCCAAGTAGTAGTGAAGATATCCCATGTCTATCATCTCAAAACCCTTCAATTATTTCTTTATGGATGCAATATATGCTTCATTGTTCCATGCTATCAAAATATCATCTACATACACCACAAGATATAGAATGGTTTTGCCAACTTTCTTGGCAAACAAAGTTGCATCGCCAAGATTAAAATGCTTGAAATTGATATTCAAAAGATGTTCAGTTAATTTTCATAGCATGCACGAGGTGCTTGTTTTAGGCCATAGAAAGACTTGATGAGCTTGTATACCTTATGTTCTTGATCTTTCACAACAAATCCTTCTGTTTGAGACATGTAGAGATTATCTTTCAAGTCTCCATTCAAGAAGGATATCTTCACATCCATGTGATAAATCTTCCACCTATTATGTGCAATGAAGGCCAACAATGCACGAATGGTAGCCCATTTTGTTGTGGGGGAAAAAGTCAAGTTTCTTTATCCGCTACTTTGATGAACCTTTTTGAGATGGTTCAAGTTGTTTTATTGATTGAGATGAGTTGCATTCCCATCAAGGTTTAGCCTTTCAATCCTCTCAATCACATCATCCAATTGAACTTTATGTTATGATGAAGTGGTTGAATTTTTTTCATGAGGGGGGGATGACACTTTGAAAGGATATTCTAGAGATTGATTCAAGATTGGATCCCCCCTTCAATATGTGGAAACCTATCATCAAACTCATGATATGTCTTTACATGGGTGAATTTATCAAGATGATCAAATTGTCGCTTAACAATCTTTTTATTCTTGGTGGATTCAAGAAAAATCGCATCTTTGGAAATAATTAATTTTTTGTTTACCATATAGTAAAGATGATATGCCTTGGTGGTATTTGAGTACCCCAAGAAGATGCACTTTTGACTCCTTGTGCCAAGCTTTTTTTTTTCTCCTGATGAATTAAGGCATAGCAGGTGGAACAAAAAACCGTGAGATTCCTTACCGAAGGAATGCAACCATTCCACATTTCATAAGGAGTCTTGTTCCCAAGAGCATGAGATGGAATCTTGTTACTCACACTGCACATAGAATAACATCATCCCAAAACATCAACTTCACATTCTTGAAAAATAACATTGAATGTACCATGTTCAAGAGTGCCCTGCTCATTCTTTTTGCTACACCATTCCACTAAGGATTGTATGGAACAATGGTTTGATGTTTGATTCCATGTTGAATTAGATAGGTTTCAAGCTCATTAGAAGTATATTCCCTTCCATTATCAACACGACGAGAGTTAATGCTAGATTGTGTTTCATTTTCAATCCATACATGAAAGTTTTTAAATGTTTCAAATGCTTGAGACTTATGTTTCAACAAGTAAACCCAATACATCCTGGTGTAGTTATCAATAAAATTCATGATACATTTATTACCAAAAGCATATGGGACAATCACGGGGCCATACAAATCAGAGTGTATCAACTCTAGATTTTTGCATGCTCTCAAAGTAGAATCATGAAAAGGTTGCTTGACATGTTTACCAATGATACAAGTCTCACATTGCTGCAAATTATTTGGAATTGTGGGCAGACCAAAAACACCATTTATCTTTGGCATACAAAGACTATCATAGTTGATGTGCCCAAATCTAGTATAACACAAAAGACTAGAAGACAATTGTTGGAAACAAGCCAAAACAGAAAGAAAGACTATTTTGGGAAAGAAGGCACGCATGAGGAAAGCAAAAAATGGAAGAAAGAGCAACACACACGCATGCATGGAAGACCTAATGACGCTAGGGTTAGGGTTTTTGCAATACATTGTAATGGCTGATGAGCCAAAAACATATAAATATAGATACACAGGTCTCATCGAAGAGACGTTCAAGTAGAATTAAGAAGAGAAAAGTAGAATGAAAGGATGGTGAGTAGAGCTAGCGGGGAAGGAAAGACCAAAGATGTTATGGTTTGATAGCTGGTTGTAATATTTTGTTATATGACCCTAATTTTGTAATTTGTTGAGTTGGAGTGGCGTGAGGAGGGTAGATCTTGAGGGTTAGATCGCAGGCTGAGGAGCCTGGTGCGATCTAGTCCGCCTCATAATAGATCTCAACTTGATTGAGAAGAGTTGTAAAGCGCACAATGCTGTATTTTTGAGAACTTCTATAATAAAAGAGCCGAGAAGACAGATCTTTGTGGACGTATCCCAGGAGGAGGTGGACCACGGTAAAACTTGTGTTATGTGATTGCATGCATGTGTTTCTTTACTGTTTCAATAGTTGTTGATGTATTAAACGAATGAGTTGACTATATTTCATGCATAATCATAAATGGCAGTTTAGTGTATTAATAAGTGAAACTAGAACTCTCAACATATATTTCACAGATCTCCACTCAATACTGGGCTGCAAATGCATGAGTATTGCAACCACCCATTAAGACTATCTCTGGTGAGATTGTGCTGCGCATCCCTTCTGGTTTACCTGGAGGGTCGATAGTTTTAGAGGCTTTGTTGGAACTCGAACATACATGAACCCTAGGTCACTCAAGATAAGATATAAACTCAGACAAATGAATAATAACCAACAAATGGTTCTGTTGTTGTTGGTTGGAACAATAGAGGATTGAGTAGAAGGGATATGTTGAAGATCTGTTAAAAGATACATAAGATCTGCGAGAGGCGGGTCGAGAGAATACTAAAGCAAACAAGAAGAAGGAGAAAAAAATGAACTTCTAGAAAGGGATGTTGAGACCATGGAATCCCACAAAAGCAGAGATCGAAAGCTGGTTGAAGACAAAGGAGATGGAGTTTGTAGACAAGGATAACAAAAACCCTAGAGTAACACCATGCAAATATCTTGATAAATACGTGTTTACTGATTTGCATGAAGTCTTTTTCTGTGATTTTCCACACTTATTGCAGTAGTGGATATTAAGGCTGAAGGATAACCACACAATGAACCAGATATGACATTTAGAGTGGAACCCAGTTCAGATCACACAGTTACAACATGTGAACAACAAATTCACTCACGTAGTATATTTTTGGCTTGACAGTATTGTAGTAAGCTTTATAGCAGAGTTTGCAGTAGATATAGCGAAGTCATACAATGCAGCAGAGCAAGAGTTTCTACATGGACCTCGAGGAAGGTATATTAGATCACTGTATACTTCTATTAAGATCTTGTATAACAAATGTGTCATGACAATGGAGTCAGACAACTAAACTTCCCTGCGTGCATGGGGGAAGGGGGGAAGCATTGACATAAAGAGGAGAAATGGAAGGAGAATTGGATAAAGGAAAGAAGGAGGAAGCCTTGGACCCAATCATGATGGACGACGACTAGATAAAGTGGATCATGGTGACAACTGGAAAGACGTGTAGCGAAGTACCCTACCAATACAAGGTGAATACCAAGAAGAGATTTGTAGCCGCTAGGGAAGGCTTGGCGAGTGATGAAGAAGAGGTAGAGGATCTCCGGGTTGTGGAGAAGATTGAGGAAATCTTGCGGGCAACATATGAGAGGAAGACGAGAGGTCCAAGAGTGGGAAGCTAAGGAAGCAATCCTATCCATATTAATGTCAGTGTGGAACCCATAAACCCATGTGTGAATAATACACCAAAGAGAACACCACCGTTTAGACAACTGCATTTCGGGGGAAGAAAGACAACATGAAGTACATCTACATGATGAACAACAACTAGAGGAGCCAGTTCAGGAAGCACTAGTCAAGTATATACACCGCACAGAGGTAGTAGTTCAACATTTAGGATAGCAGGACACGATCCCACCATCAGGTTATCAGAATTTAGAGGAGAAGCATCGGAGGACCCGAAAAAACATTTGTTATCTGTGAAAATATCTGGGAAGTGAAACAAATCACAGATGAAGATACTAAACTGGCACAGCTAGTGATTACACTAAGGGATCGCACATTGGATTGATATATGAGTTTAGCTACAAATAATCCACCAGGGACAACCAAAACGATTGCGGACATCAAGAAATTGCTGATAAATGAGTTCCAGAAGATCAATACATGAACAAGATGATATAAATCAGACAGAAACCAGGAGAATCTGTATGGGATATTGATCAGAGATTCAAGCGACTAAAAGGTAAGTTGAAATATGTCATGATCGATATGCAACACAAGCATCTGTTCGTCAATTCACTGCTACCACACTTAAAATACCCATTGTGACAACAAAAGTTTTAGACACAGGCAGAGGCTCTGCAGGCAGCCATGCAATTGGAAGAAAACCAATATCAGTAGATGTATCCAACCATCGAAGAACTGAAGGAGGATTTGAAAAACTTAACATTCTAGCTGAACCAGAACAAAAGCAAGGACAAACGAGAAGCCGTTTGGTGTACCACATGCAGGACAGAAGGACACCACAAGAATGAATGTCCAACATTCGCACAGTAGATGGCAGCAAGAATGCCAAATCCATTACCAACAGGAGGACTATGGTGAAAAATATGTAAGAAACTGAGCCATGACCCGTATCACTACCCAATGATGCAGAAATACCAAACAGTCCCAAAGAGTTCATATTGCAACTTTTGCAAGTCAGTGGGCCACAGTGACAAAGATTGTCGAACTATGGAGTTGATGTGAGAGAGGACATCAGATGCATATAGGGTGCAGGCAAAAATGATGACTGGGCAAGCTGCACCATAGTTTAACCAAGTTCCAACCCCATACAACACTTCACAACAACCATATAATACCGTGCAACCACAGTACAACACAACACAACCTCAGTACAACACCGCGCAGTACAATCAGGCGCCTCGATATAATGTGCCGAGAGGAGATCGAGCTAGCTATAGAGGTGGAGGACAAGCGAGAGGAGGCTTCGAAAGAGGTAGAGGACCAGTGGTATTTCATAACTGTCAAAAACCGAGACATTATGCAAGGGAATGTTCACTTCCACCAGCAACTTGTGTGTGTTTTCGCGCATCAGACCATAATAGGGAAGAATGTCCGACGAGGAACCAGAACAACCAGAATGTTCAATGGATTTCAGCCGAAGCTAGGGATGAAGGATGGAACATCAACATAGTTATGTGTGGAGGAGATAAAACAGGAAACAACGCAACTCGACAAGAATCAATACCACATCAGTGGGTGAAGAAGAATGTCGAACCAAGGAGACAGTTTGATGCACAAAACGAGAAGGACACATTTAAGCAAGCCAGACAAGAATTAGTGAAGCAAGACACAGTGTCGACTTCAACTGCGCAACAAAACAAGGAAGCACTAAAGTATGATATGCCTCCATTATTGGATCATACCAACGAAATGAAACCCATGGGACAAGTAAGTACAATCAAAGTCTTTTTGCAATCATGTGTAAAACTGTTGAATGATCCATCAACTGTCAAAATATTGCAAACTATATTAGAAAGATGTAGCATAGAGACAAAAGGAAAACTAGAACAAAAAAAAGTCAATCACCTACATACAAGGAGAAGAACAATTAAGGAGTTCAGGATGAATGCCAATATCAGAGATTTCAACATGGGAGATATCATACTAGATCTAGGATCCGAAGTCAATGTACTACCCAAGAAGACATGGAAATGTACGGGAGAGCCCACATTAGGATATTCACCTGTCCAGCTGAAACTAGAAAACCAACACAGAGTCTTGCCAATAGGTAGACTGAAAGGAGTGACAATATACCTTGATGGAGTGCACACTAAAACAGAATTTGAAGTGATTGAAATAGTGGACAACACAACACCATATCCAACATTACTTGGATTGGATTGGGCGTTTGATAACCAGGCTATAATCAACTTAAAGACAAGAAAAATGACATTCGAGTCAGGAGAATATAGGATCATCGCGCCATTAGAACCATCAGAAGAGGAAAGGTTTGTAGAACATACTTGTCTAGATTTAGAAGAAATCAGCCAGTTGTACATAACAACTGTGCGCAATGAGGATTACGTGAACCCAACTGAAGACAAGATACGTAGTTGGCAGAGCATTACTTCATGTGTGACAGACTTAGATATAGGTTTAGAAAACTAACAACAAAGGCTACACAAAGTTTCCACAAGAAGGTGCGCAAGAATCGACCGCGCAGTAAGATGGGTAGGCACGAAGATTAGGGAACTACCCACTTTTCATGGAGTGAATGATATAGAAGTATTCTTGGCACAGTACGAGGATGACGTGATAGAAAATCAGAGACTCTTAGCACTCAAAATAACACTCAAGGCCACACCTGAAATATGGTGGGGCGCACACAAGGAAACAATCAAGGATTGGTACCAATGTAAGCGATCACTGCGCATAAGGTTTGGCACAGAACAAAAAAGAAACAAATAACATAAGTATGATGGAAAGGGGGAACCAACGGAAAACTTGGACAAGTGCAGAGCGTTGTGGAAGATAACACCACCAGAAGAATGGCCTCATCATTTTATCCACACTTTAGAGGGTATACCAGCCAACTGGTATACAAACCAGGAGATGCCCAGAGGAACTTCGAATTGGACAGTACTACAACAAAATTTTACAGTCACTTTCTCATTCGAGCATGAGAAACCCAACATAGATGCAACTCTTAAGAAGATAAGAGGGGTGATATTCATCACAGAACCAAAATTCGAACTCATAACAAAAGAACAACAGTGGAACAAACCGATAGTCAAAGAATTGTTGTCATGCTATCATGTGCAGGAAGAAGCACCAGATGAAGACGATCCATGTGATATTTAGATCGAAGACGTAGGAGGTGAAAGAGAAGTCCACCTCTAGAATCAGAAGTAATTTCCACGTCGATCAAGGTGAATAAATTCAACATTGGGACAGTTGAGAATCCCAAAATGGCCAACATTGGAGACTACTAGGATGAACAAACAACATAAAACATAACATAGTTACTGCGCAAGTACAACGACATGTTTCCCACAAAATTTACAGAAATGAAGGGTATAGTAGGAGAGTTAGGAGAAATGAAGATACCACTTAGCGCTGAAGAGAGGTCGATCATACAATGACCATACAAATTAAACCCGATATATAAGAAAAGATTCAAAGTTGAGATTGACAGGATGTTTGAAGCTGGAATCATAGAACCCGTGGAGGAATCAGAATGGATAAGCTCGATGGTAGTTCAAGAGAAAAAACAAGGAAGGATAAGAATATGCGTCAACTTGAGGAAGTTGAACGATGCATGCCTACATGACCCATTCCCTACACCTTTCACGGATGAAGTGTTGGAGAACGTAGGAGGACACAAAGTCTATTCATTCACTGATGGATTCGTAGGCTACCACCAGATCAAGATAACACATGAAGATAGATACAAGACCACGTTTGCTACAGAATGGGGATCCTACCAGTACACAGTCATGCCGTTTGGACTGAAGAATGCACCAACAATATTTTCCAGAGTAGTCATTGCCGCATTCAAAGAATTCATCCACTAGTTTCTAGAGGTTTACTTGGATGATTGGACAATCTATAGTCTGTTGAAAGACCATGTAGAGGTCTTACGGTTGATGTTAGAAAGATGCAAGGAGTTCCAGATATCATTAAACATAAAAAAATGTATGTTCAAAACACCGTTTGGTATACTTTTGGGCCATATAGTATGCAAACAAGGCTTTCTAGTAGATCTTGCAAAGACTACAATAATTGTTAACTTGCCACCACCAAAGACAGTCCCCCAACTAAGAGCGACATTGGGGCACATAGGACACTACAGAAAATTTATCAAAAGGTATGCACAGATTACTGCGCCAATGGAGAAACTGTTAAGGAAAGATACAAAGTTTCAATGGAATGAAGGCTGCCAACATGGTCTGGATACCCTGAGAAAAAAGATGGTCACCGCACCAATACTGGTATTTCCAGACTGGGAGAAAACATTCCATGTACATGTAGATGCATCAACCATAGCACTTGGAGATATTTTGGCGTAGCCAGGAGCGGGAGACTTGGATCACCCTATAGCATTTGCGAGCATAAAACTCTCAGAAACAGAGAAGAACTATAACACCACGGAAAGGGAAGGCCTAGCTATGGTCTATGCACTGTAGAAATTCAGACATTACTTATTGGGAAAACATTTTAAGATGTTCACAGATCACTCAGCCCTTAACTACCTAGTCAACAAGCCAATGCTGGGGGGGAGAATCTGTCGATGGTTACTACTGTTTCAAGAGTTTGATTTTGAAGTATTAGTCAAGCCAGGAAAGTTGAACGCAGGACTTGACCACTTATCAAGGGTCACAAATGGAGAAGAACCCACAAAATTAGAGGACAACTTTCCAAATGCATAGTTATTTTTAGTCTAGATCGCTGACGAATAATTTGCAGATATCATTCAGTACTTGAGTATAGGTGGTGTGCCATAGGAATATAACACCGCATAGAAGAATAACCTAGTAGTCTAGGCCACAGACTATCAGCTGATCGTCGAACGCTTATACAAAATGGGCACATATAGCATCTTACAAAGGTATGTACTAGAACATGAAAGACCAAGGGTTTTAGTAGGAACACACAAGGGAATAGTAGGAGGACATTACGTAGGAAAAGATACTACGCAGAAGGTATTACGCACAGGACTATGGTGTTCGACCATTCACAAAGATTCAAAAGAATACTGCCAGAGATGTGATGTCTGTCAGAGGGTTGGAAAACCCAATAGAAGGGATGAGATGCCATTATAACCACAGGTAACTTTGCAGGTATTCGACAAATGGGCAATCGAATCCATGGGACCTATCAACACACCAACCAAAAGAACAGGAGCAAGGTATATTATCACCATGACAGAATGCTTGACAAGATGGGTGGAAGAAACACCAGTGAAGGATTGCAACACAGAAACAACAACATACTTTCTATTTGAACAAGTAATCACTCGGTTTGGTTGCCCAAGAATTTTGATGAGTGACTAAGGCACGCACTTCATTAACATCACTATCAAGGCTATGACTGAAGAGTTTGAAGTCCATCATCAAAAGAACACACTATATCACCCATAGGAAAATGGCACAGTAGAAGTATTTAACAAGATCCTTGAGAATGCACTAAAAAAGATCTGTAATGTCAACAAAGATGACTGGGACCTCAAAATACTAGCAATATTGTGGGAATACAGGACCACATGCAAGAAGTTGACAGGGAACACACCATTTAAACTAGTATATGGCCAAGAAGCAGTGGTGACATTAAAATTTATGGTACCCATTCTGCGTGTAGCAATAATTACACACATGACTGAGCGAGGCACAATACAGGAGAGACTAAATCAGTTGATGATCATGGAGGAAGATAGGATCCTAGCAGGGTTCCACCAACAAGTTCAGAAATCATGGGACAAATCTTGGCATGACAGACACATCAAGAAGAAAAATTTCAAGAAAGGAGGCTTAGTCTTGATGTATGACAACAAATATATTTAACATCCATGAAAACGCAGAATGCACTGGTTAGGACCATACGAAGTAGAAACTGTCACAGATGGGGGAGATGTACATTTGAAGGACTTAGGAGTCGCAAAACTCAGAGGAATGATCAATGGGAGCTGATTGAAGTTGTACAAAGATAGTCAACCACCCACAACATGAAA
>JASDQU010437414.1:95317-110653 GCA_032191745.1 Picea mariana | reverse complement strand
AAGGCCATAACTCTCAAACCATGAGGAGTTATGTGACATTCCACATACCACCGAAAATGGCATGACAAACACTATCCATCTAGGATAGTTTCACCAACAATTTCCTTGATCTTCATCTCGTTATTCCACATACAAGCATGGGTCCTCCAACCATTCTTCTAGGATAACTCAATCCGTAAAGAGTCTTCCCATGAAGTCTTTCACCATAGGGGGACCACTTTGGAGTTCATCCATTTTTTCACCTTATCAATCATGATAAGAAAATAATGAGAGCAAGGGTCCTCCAACCATTCTTCTAGGATAACTCAATGTGTAAAGTGTCTTCCCGTGAGGGATTTCACCATAAGGGGACCACTTTGGATTTCATCCATTTGTGCACCTTATCAATCATGATAAGAAAATAATGAGTCATCTATACATTTTTTCAACAATTCATCATATACCAATGAAACCACAACGATCCATCTTCATCATGTATCAATGACAACTCATTGATCCATCTTCATCATATCAATGACAACTCATTGATCCATCTTCATCTATGCATTCTCATCAAGGAAAATACATATTATATTAAATCAATCATCAATCAATCAATCCTTTGACATCAATCAATCACTTGACATCAATCAATCAAACCATTGGCATCAATGACAACATGATCCAACAATAACACAACGTTCCTTCTTACTATTTCAGCAATAGGATTGATTTCAGGTGACAAATATCTTCTTCTTCTAGAAACACAAGATTCTAAGGACATGAAATAAAGTCCAAACTGAATAAACAAGAAGGTTATTGTTGATTTCTAGGTTGTCTACATCTAGCTTCCAATCGTTCTTGAGAACTAATATGTCGTTCAATTGCTGCCCAAGAATCGTTAAGCTCAGCACGGGTATTGGTAGTGTCTAAAATAGTATTAAACATATTCAAAGAAATGCTAGTCTGATCTTGAAGATCGGGCTCAATATTGGGTTGCCTTGCAACAAGAAAATTCATTAAGAAATAAAACAGTGAAAGAATCAATATAAAAAAAATAGATGCCTCGATGAAAATTGAGTCTAAAATTAAATAGAGAGATATCGAAGATCTCCCCAGTATGGTCACCAAACAAATGTTCAGGAAAAGATATGAAATGATCTTACTCAAGAATTTTCAGATTCTTCTTAGATAAAGAGAAATAGACGGGAATGTCACCCTAGGTTTGTAGCCATAAAAAATAAAATCCTAACACACAAGTATCAATTACAAGTGCTTAGGCTAGTCTTTTTCACAAATAAAAGCTTGTTGGAAAATTCATTTTAATATTATTTGTGAATATAATAGTTTTTGAAAACAAGTGTAACGAAAAAAGTAAGACACCAAGATGATAATCAACACAAATGAGACATAAAGAAATCCTTTATATCATTCCAATTCACCAAAGAGTCATTTTCTGTACAAAATCTCATAGAGAAATTTCAGGCCAAAGTCAAACTTAGACATCCCCAATGGAACATACAAAAGGACCTCTAATAGAAAATCAAAACTAAACTCTAAAATTTGGATCATCTTGCCACATATTGCTTCCCACTCGTCTCTGTACAATAGTCTTTGTCAGTCATGAAAACTAATTCAATAATAGACAAGTCTACAGAGACTATCAAAGATAGATCAACACCTCTCAAAAAAAATTGTCTGAATGATGTAATTCAACCCTAAATGTTGTTGTCTACAGTAAGACCCTGCTATCATAAAAGAGAATTAGGCTTATGATAAATTAAAGAATGAATGAAAACTAAACTATCTCAACATAAATTCAAGGAGCAAACCTTAGTATGCTTCTCCTTCTATCCTCCTCTTGTTCCTCCCTTTCCTTTTTCCTTTAAGCAAATCATAATTGGTTGAGGTAGTTGAACCACCTCATTAGTTAAGTTAACTAAAGACTCAACTAACTTTTACATTAGGGGGAAACATAATAATCATAATGAGGGTTATAAATAAAAAAATAACTAGTAGGTGGGACCCCTTGTGACTCCCTTTAGCTCATAACAATCATAACATAACTAGTTAGTTAAGAAAAACACCCCTCCCTGTGACTCCCATCATCGCATTAACATTTTACAATTTAGCTTATTGATATTTGAAATTACTTTCAAAAAATATATTACTCATATATCCAAATAAAACATGTTGTCCAAAACTTCTAAAGTCAACTATCATCAACAATAAATAACATAAAAAATTAAAAACCATATTTCCCACTCTGAGATGCAATATTTCCTTATTTGTTGTTGTCACCCTTTGATTTTCCTGAATTTGCCTTTGGTTGCATTGAGCATTTAGGCCTAATCTCGCTGATCACGTGAGAAAAATCATCACTCAAATGCATCTGGGAAGACACGGATTTATCAGAGCCATTGGAGGGTGAGGAAGAGGCAACAATGGATTTTCCTTTGTCAAGGGCATGGTGGGCCTTAGTTTTCAACCTTTTTCTAGCATGAGAGGACTGAACTGGTGAGTCAACAAATGCAGGTTGGGAAATTTGGTTAACAGGAGGGGAAGCAAGTAAGGGAAAATTGGGCTAGCCATGATGTTGCGAGACTTCTGGGTGGAAAATCACTTTCCATCCATCGTTTTCAAGGACCTCAGGTTGCAATGAGACATGAGGGGGGCACGGGAATACCAGGGGCTTGTGGAGCTTGGAAAGGAGACCTTTTAGGCCTAAGTTGAACCACTCCTTTCCCAATCCAATTGAAAAATCTGGCCTGAAAAAACTGGCCTAACTCTTGCGAGTCAACATCAAAATGTATGTAGAACCTTGGCCTTCTTGGGCCTCTGTTCCAATTAGATCTCCCTCGGTTTCCTCTTCCATGACTACCTCAGCTGAAAAAAACTCATTCCTACATGCATGATTGATTATCAAATAGTCCTTTAAACAACCATACATGATAAATCAACAACGTATCAGGCTCATGCAATCCAATCCATATAATTTTTTTAACTATTGTCAATGAGCAGGGGGTGAACAAAAGGTCCTGGGATATGCGAGGGGCTTGTATTTAGTGAGAAATGATAAAGTGAGGGGAAAATAAACACGGTTAGTGCTCAAAGACCACAAACAATAAACTGTAATGCAAACCAGAGAAAACATCATTGTGAGCCAACCAAGAAAATGCGACTCTAAATTGCTTCAATACAGAATTCTTCTTGACTGTAATTAAATTTTAGAACAAGGAGTGAAAAATGAATGTGGGAAGGCAAGGGGGTTGTAATTAGCGGAAACCGAAATAATGGTAGGGAAAGAGAGCGATTAATGTTCATAAAATTAATTAAGCAATCCATAAAACCATTCTGTAAAAGGAAACACACCAACCAAATGACCACTGAGACCCCAAAACATTATTGTGTATAGTTCAAGAAATCATGTGTATTAACATGCTCCCTATTTGTAATCAAATATTTAACACAGTTTCATCAAACAAGACAACATGCATTCCACAAAAATTTGTAGGGGAGTTGTGTTCCTCTCATTTATCCATTTAATATTTCCAAACAATTCCCAAATGAATAAACACTAAACCATTCTGTTCAGCATCAAAATCAGCCACTACCCACGAATTATTTCAATCTTCAAATACCAACTCAAAGGTCATGCTTTATTCTGTCTTTTAATAATTAAATAGCAATGAGGTTATACTGTCACAGAACTTGTGCCTACCACTGTTAAAAAGCATGATATTAATTAAACATACATAGTGGACAGTCAACACAATAATCCATATTTAAATTGCAAAGATCCTGGTTTTCCATTTAAACACAAAGACAACAATCACCACTTCAATTCATGCTATGCCATGGGATACACAAAGCCATTCGAACAAACACAAGTGTATTTATGTGACTATACAAGTCAAATTTTATTTGACTCTAAACTTTCAAAATCCTGGGCTATCCATCCAATAAAACAAGGTAGCAACAACATGCCCGATTTCACAACACAAATCGATCAAAATGCCACAAAACCATATTTAAAATCTCGTGACCCTCAATTATGGCACGATCAAATAATCATAGAATATACAGTGGATGAAAATTCCATAATCATAATGATTACAATAATCCATAATAAAAAACACATAGTCACAGTAATCAATGACTCATGTTGTAGGAACTCCATACACACCATGCATCATGCGTGGGGCATCAATGTGCATTAATAAATTGTAAACTAATGCCTAGTCAACATTTCAATAATCCCAATGTGAAAGATAGTGACTGTGTATCAACCCTATTCTTCAATCAACCAATTTCAAAGTTTATCTTATCAATTAGACGGTCATAATAACCAATTTAAGTGACTATAACCAAAAACCACTATCAGGATAATCAATAGAGATGAGTCAACAATAGAACATTATCGACAATGAATCACCAACCCATAACCATTGACCATGTATCCGACATGACATAATGGGTTCCCTTTATCAAGATTGAGATTTGATTAATCAAGGTTTGGCCTTATGGAACAAAAAAAGGAGAGATGGAGTCGACTCCTGACATCAGGTGAGAACCTCTGAGACCAATCGTGCACGCACAGGCTATACCACAAATGTCTTCGTGGACAGGTTATCAATGCCCGTGATAAGAGAGATTATGAACAGAGGAGCAAGGCTCCAGTTTGACCTTTTAACAAGACTTAAAACACGTAGGATATAACCCTCGTGGGTATCCCAGCCAACCCAAGAATGATGAGATAGGACAGGGCCGAGAAATAACAGTCACTTTAAGCAAGCCCTTTGGAAAATGGCCGTCACAATCCACTCTGCAACAATAGTAACATGAATGAAATCATACCCAAGTGAAGCAAGGCATAGTGACATAATGCGTTCAAAACCCCATAACAGTAAAAGACTGGGTATGGAATACGAAGGTGTGGTGACAACCAACCACTCTAAACCAAATGAAACCCTCCAAATAAAACCATCAACGATGACAGAGAGATTTTATGGCTTCCAATACTCATAATGACCAATAACTCTGTGAATTCAAACATTATCGCAGTGAAAGCCACCAAAAAAATCACAATTTTACACACTTTACATACTTAAAGAAAGCACAAGCTCATACATAGTGAGCCACTATCTGTTTCATAACCAAAGAAAATTTATGGATGGCCAAAAAGACATACATGTAACCAAGAATTCCTTAAAACCTGAATTGGTTGAGTGGTTCTCCCTCTACTTGAAAATCGAAGCCTAACCACAACAAACACAGTTGAGCAATAGCCCAACAAGGGTGGCAACCAGCGAAAGAGTAAGGGTGACATGCAGTAAATGCACGTCGCCTTCATCCCCAGTCAATTAATTTCTTAGTAAACGCTAGCCAGCTTCCATTAATTCATTCAATTAAACCCTGTATCGAAACCACCCACTACTTGCCAATAGCGTGACCCATATCACATTCACACATTGCCAATTTATTCAATAACACATATCGACCATGTTCCATATAACTTCAACATTCACATAACTATCACCTTATTGATAGGATTAACAATTGACCATTTAAATTTCAATGCATGTAGCATAAGAGCATAATTCTTCCTTTTTCATTTAGCTTAGGTTGCTTTTATTTCTTTTCAATTTCTTTTAGGTGTTGTTGCTAACCTATTTATTGTGCAGGTGTCATAGTAAAGAATCCATGAACATACAACAATGATAACAATGGATACATAGGCCATCGTAACATGACATTAGAGCCTAGATCAGGAGGAACAACAAATAACATGCCTTATCCACCATTCAATTGTGGCAATTAGAACCAACACATAATAAGCCCAATCCATCACCAATAAAAACAAGATCTTATCAACCATGTAAGCAGTTTCAAAAAATGGCACCAACATCAAATAAGAGACAAATATTATCTCCCAATCTACAAGGGGGTCCCACCTACTAGTATTATTTATCCTATTAGCTTTATAATAATAGGTTTTAGCAACACTTTGCGGGAAAAACTTCGTTGTGATTTTAATTGTCAACAAAATGGCAAATCCATAGGGATTTTTTTTTTCAACAGATTTAGAACTCAAAGATTATGGCTTCACAGACCAAGAACAACAGGTCAAGAAGATATAACCAGGAAGATTACGCAACAGGGGGAAGTGAGAGGATTTAATGGAAAAATGACCGGGAATTTGGGAATAACTCATGAAAAGTGTTAAGTATAGGGGTTTTTACCACTGTATACATCATCATTCAACCAAAATCTTCTCTTTACTTCAAGGAGAAAAAATACGGTTTTTCTCTTTAAAACTTCAAATGGATGAAGAAATGGCAAGAAGAAGCAGGAGATAACCAATCTCTTTACGAAATTGCAATGAAAGCAGATAACAAATTCAAGTATTCTTCAGGGGAAACATCGTAACAACATTGTAAGCTTGATTGTTATTGACTAACAATGCTTTGCAGGAGTGTCACTATGGCAGAACTGATCCAATCATCCTATTTGACCAAATTAACTAGAAGATGGTAGGAAACAAAATCATGACAAAAGTAAATTTTGCAAAAATTAAAACAACAGTAATAAAATGATAGAAACATAAAAGCAGTAGGAAAACTTAAAACGGATTGCAGAATTCAAACTACTATAAGGCAGAAAAGAAAATAGTAGAAAAAGGAAAGAAGAGTTAGGTTACTAGTATACAGAAAATCCAAACAACATTAGAACTTTCACGTCAGTCCCTCACAATGTTTCAAGCGAGTGCTCTAAGAAAACCATTGCTCCTGTAAATCCTTTAGAACGTAAGAGTTAGTGTCCCGGACAAAATAAAATTTGAAAGGACCCAGAAATAACACTTGGAACGCTGAGGTAATTATCCACGTTTTAACACATATAATTAGATCACCAAGGTAGATGTGTATGTTGATCAACTCATCAATAGTTGTGTGGATATGTCCTTTAAAAGTGATGCTTGTATCAAGTAATCCAGAAAATAGGCATTTATAATTCATGGTACCCCAAATTGAGATAGGAGTGGTTTTATGAGCATCTTCCCCTTTTACCTTGATTTTATTGTAACCCAGAATTTCGTCAAGTAAGGGCCTCGTCTGCGAACTTACAACCTGCTGCAGAATCATTTCCATATTGAGAGGAGAAAAATGATTTATCATAATATCCTGACCTAAGATGAGAAAATGAATGTAGTTTCTAATATGATCAGTGACCTTCGAAACAGGTGTCCAATTGGAAACCCATTCAGGATAGACTGGAACAATAATCCCAACCTCTAAGAATTTTTCCAACTCCTTTTGAAAAGTTTCTTTAAATGCAGAGTTAATAGGCCCTTGTTTTTTCCTAGTTGGTTTCATGCCTTCCTTGATGGGGATAGGATGTTGTGTAAGACCAAGATCAAAACCACGAATATTCTCATAGGAACAAGCAAAAACATTTTTCAATCCACCAAGTAGCTTGGAAAAAATCATTTCTTCTTTATCAAAACATTAGGTACTTATTTTAACATTCTTGGAAGACTCGAGCGCCCCAATGTTATAGGAGATAGTTTCACCCACCTTCCTTCTTGACCCCTCTTCTCTCTGTTTCTCTTTATGGCTGATATCACTTGATGAAAATGAACTCTCAAGAGGAGTCAAGCCCTTAGGAATTTTTTTGTTTTCTATGAATGTCATTTCTTTGGGCTTAAGAGGATCATATTGAATGAAAGCACAAATGCTCTCATCGTTAGGGAAGACCTACCAAGATCCTACATTGTCTAGGATATGTGAACGATATAGGGATTGAAAAGAGCAATCAAGCATGTGAGGATAAATTTGTTGATTAGGAGAAGTTGCAAAGACAACTAACCGATCATCCATTGAATTCAACTCCCTCTTAACATGAGTGATGTTGAAAGATAAAAGTTCTAAGATAAGTTCCCAAACAGTTTGGTTGTATCGTTCCATCAGCTTGTTGCTAGGGGAGAATACCTCACATATCAGGTTCACAACAAGCTCAGAATCTCCAAAAACTGAAAGGTGACCACAACCAAGATTAAGGGTGATTTCAATGCCTAATAATAAATCTTCGAATTCAGTGACATTGTTTGTGCAAGCAAACTCCAACCTGTAAGACAAGTTATGAATTTTCCCTACAAGGGAAACCAAGATAATTCCATCCCCATTACCTTCATTAGAGCGTGAACCATCAAAGTGCATGTGCCACATATCATTATCCAAATCAATTTGTTCCAAAGGAATATTATCCTCCTCAGCAAAAATGGAATACACTCCTAGGTCCTCTTCGATATAGTTTACACTAGATTGTGGAACACTCTCTATTTAGGGTGAAATACTTCCCTCTCTAAGGAATATAATGTTATTACCAGTTCGAGGTATGGATAAATGCATCTTGTTGAGTGAGAGGTATCCACCTATTAAGGCTTTCCAATCTATTCCCAAGATAATTTAATAATTTCTTTCAGGCATATCAATTACCTGAATGCTAAGGGTTGTCCTTATTTCAGGATGAGCGCATAAAACTAAGGTCACATCCTTAATCTCACCTATGTTTGTTTTTTGTAGGCTATTATAGGAGAGAATGCTTTTGGTATTTTAATTTGTACAAGACAAGCCTAGCTCTTCCATAATAATCTTCGACATCACACTTGGGTCTGAACTGCCATCAATGAGGTAACAATGGGCGATCTTATCCATAATCTTTAGAGAAATATAAAAAGGGGGATTTTTTACAGGGTATATAAATTTATGTACACCTACTTTATTTACAGATGAATCCTCTTCGTTTACCTCTTCAAAGAGGTTGGCTACAACATAAGATTTCCCTTCCATGAATTGTTTCAGATGCATTTGTTGTTCAGGGATGACAACCATGTCCAAAAGGGTTACATCTGCTTTGATGATGGCCAACTAGTTCAAGATATTGTATTTGGAAGTGGGGAGAGGAGAATTTGTTCCTTTACTATCAGGAACCTTAGGAACCTGAACAGTAGCAGTGGGTGAGGATGAGCTTGGGATACAAGAATTGCGGGGAGGATCAAATTTTCCCTTGGGAGCATAAGCTTTGTTATTACTATTGATGACCATGACATCTTCTCACTCTGAAAAATCCAGGACATCAATAGTATCTTCTGGTATCTTACAAACGATCCTATCTCTGGCATTGTTATTTACCTCACATGTGGTTTCCTTGTGGTGTTCCTCCCAGAAGTTACACCAACTTCGAGGCAAGATGACTTTAAGATAAAAATTATTTTCAATCGGATTCCTAAAGGGGGGTGCAGAAGAGGATGAAGCTACAGGGGTGAGAGGTGAGGTAGTCCCCTTTCGCTTGAACGCTATCATACGATTGTTCATATATTGGACTAGTTGTAAGAGGGCAGACATGTCTATCTGTCTAAGTGATTCCCCCTAGGGAAGACCTGTTCTTTCAAGTTGTTCTTCATACTTTGAACAAGTATGCAGAGTGGAACTGAGATTATCAATGGATTTTTCCTCAAGCCAATGACGATAGGGGGAAGGCAATGCATTGTAGTAATGCATGAAAGAGGCTTGGTTCTGAGGGAAGATGAGTTCAGGGATTTGATTATATAACTTGGTGAAACACAAGTTGAAAGACTTGATTGTCTCACCATCCTTATAGGTGATGTTATTGTATTCCCTTAACTTCTTGGTTGGGCTTTTAGATTGCCCATAAGTGGATCAGAACCAATATATTAACTCCTCCCAAGTAGACAAAATATTAGGAGGAAGGTCAAAGAAATTGGCTGAAGCCTTTCCTTCCAAGGAATTGACTAATAAGCACATACAAGTATCATTTTCATTGACCCCTATGTTATGACAAGCATTAGCAAATTCCACCAGGTGTTCATTTTTTAGTGACAGTGTTATTTCCTGAAAACCTAGGAAGATGCTCTTTAAATTTAGGAAGTGGATGAGTAATAGGTGCCAGGTTAACAGGAGAGAACACATTCCATGGTGTGGTTGTGGCATCTTCTTCAAACTGAAAAAGCCCATACTTTTTAATGACTTTGGTGGGGTTTGTGGTAGATTGGACAGGGATATGGTGGCTATATAAGCTACCAATCACTAACGAAGATGGAGACTAATAAGATGAATAACTTCCAGTGCCTCCAGATTTGCCACTAGATGCCATCTTATGGATGATAGATGATGGAAATAAAGATCAACATGATGAATCAGACAAAGTTCTTCTTAGAGCACGTTTTTGGGTAGATAACACAACGTTCCTTCTTCCTATTTCAACAATAGGATCGATTTCAGGTGACAAGCCTCTTCTTCTTCTAGAAGCACGAGAGTCTAAGGACATGAAAGAAAGGCTAAACTGAAGAAACAATAAGGTTACTGTTGATTTCTAGGCTATCTATGTCTACCTTCCAATCATTCTTGAGCACTAATATCTAGTTCAATTGCTGCCCAAGAATGGTTAAGCTTAGCACGGGTATTGCCAGTGTCTAAAATAGTATTAAACATATTCAAAGCAATGATGGTATGATCTTGAATTCTGGGCTCAATATTGGGTTGCCTTGCAACAGGAACAGACATTAAGAAATAAAATAGTCAAAGAATCAATATCAAGAAAATATATGTCTCGATGAAAATCGAGTATAAAAATTAACCAGAGAGATATTGAAGATCTCCCTAGTATGGTTGCCAAATAAATGTTGAGGAAAAGATATGAAATGATCTTACTCAATCATTTTCAGATTCTTCTTGGCTAAAGATAAATAGACGGGAATGTCACCTTAGGTTTATAGCCATCAAAAATAAAATACTAACTCACAAGTATCAATTACAAGTGCTTAGGCTAGTCTTTTTCACAAATAAAAGCATGTTGGAAAATTCACTTTAATATGATTTTCTGAATATAATAGTTGTTGAAAAGAAGTGTAAAGACAAAAGTAAGACCCCAAGATGATAATCAAGACAGATGAGACAAAAAACAATCCATTATTTCATTCCAATTCACCAAAGAGTCATTTTGTTTACAAAATCTTATACAAAAATTTCGGAACAAAGTCAAACTTAGACATCCCCGATGGAACATACAAAGGACCTCTGACAGAAAATCAAAATTGAACTCTAAAAGTTGGATCAACTTGACACAGATTGTTTCCCACTCAACAATGCACAATATCCTTTGTCAGACATGAAAAGTAATTCACAAACATGATGTCCAAAACTATTGAAATCAACTGTCATCAACAATAAATAACATAAAAACTTAAAAACCATATTTCCCACTCTGAGATGCAATCTTTCCTTGATTGTTGTTGTCACCCTTTGATTTTCCTGAATTTTCCTTTGGTTGCGCTGATCGTTTAGGCCTAATCTCATTGATCAAGTGAGAAAAATCATCCCTCAAATGCATCCGGAAAGACACATATTTATCAGAGCCATTGGAGGGTGAGGAAAAGGTAGCATTGGATTTTCCTTTGTCAAGGGAATGGTGGGCCTTGGTTTTCAACCTTTTGCTAGCATGAGAGGACTGAACTAGCGAGTGGTCAGGTGCAGCTTAGGAAATTTGGTTAACATGTTGGGGAGCAGGTAAGGACAAATTGGGCCAGCCACGATGTTGGGAGACTGTTGGGTGGACAATCTCTTTCCATCCGTTGTTTTCGAGGACCTAGGGTTGCAATAAGACATGAGGGGGCACAGGAATACCAGGGGCTTATGGATCTTGGAAAGGAGGCCTTTCAGGCCTAGGTTGAACCACTCCTTACCTAATCCAATTGAAAAATCTGGCCTGAAACAAATGGCCTAACTCTTGCGAGTCAGCATCAAAGTGTATGGAGAACCTTGGCCTTCTTGCACCTCTGTTCCAATTACCTCTCCCTCATTTGCCTCTGCCATGGCTACCTCGGCTGAAAAAAACTCATTCCTGCATGCATGATTGATTAGCAAATAGTCCTTTAAACAACCATACATGATAACTCTTTTAAAAATATGAAATAGATTTTGGCTCAGCAACGTATTAGGCTCATGCAATCCAATCCATATAAATTGTTTAACTATTGTCAATGAGCAGGGGGTGAACAAAAGGTCTTTGGATATGCAAGGGGATTGTACTTAGCGAAATATGATAAAGCAAGGGGAAAAGAAACATGGTTACTTCTCAAAGAACACAAACAATCAACTATAATACAAACCAAAGAAAACATCATTGTAAGCCAACCAAGAAAACTCGACTCTAATCTGCTTCAATACAAAATTCTTCTTGACTGTAATTAAATTTTAGAACAAGGAGTGAAAAATGAATGTGGGAAGGCGAGGGGGTTGTAATTAGAGGAAAGCGAGTAATGGTAGGGAAAGAGAGCGATTATTGTTCATAAAATTAATTAAGTGATCCATAAAACCATTATGTAAAAGGAAACACACCAACCAAATAACCATTGATACCCCAAACAATAACTGTGTATAGTTCAAGCAATCCTATGCATTAACTTGCTCCCTGTTTGTAATCAAATATTTAACACAGTGTCATCAAACAAGATAGTATGACTTCCACAACAATCTGTAGGGGAGATCTGTTCCTCTCATTTATCCATTTAATATTTCCAAACAATTTCCAAATGATTAAACAATAAACCATTCTATTCAACATCAAAATCAACCACTTCCCACAAATTATTTCAATTATCAAATACCAACTCAAAGGTCTTGCTCGATTCTGTCTTTTAATAATTAAATTCCAATGAGGGCATACTGTCATAGCACCTATGCCTACCAATGTTAAAAAGCATGATATTCATTTAACATACATAGTGTATAGTCAACACAATAATCCATATTTAAATTGAAAAGATCTTGATTTTCCATTTAAAGACATAGACAACAATCACCACTTCAACTCACGCTATGTTGTGGGATACACAAAACCATTCGACCAAACGCAAGTTTATTTCTGTGACTGTACAGGTCCAATTTTGTTTTACTCTAAACATTCAAAATGTTGGGCTATCCATCCAATACAACGAGGCAGCAACAGCAGGCCCGATTTCACAATACAAATCAATCAAAATGCCACAAAACCATATTTAAAATCCTGTGACCCTCTCTGATGGCGTGATCAAATAGTCATAACATATACAGTGGATGAAAATGCCATAATCATGACTATTGCAATATTCCATGATAAAAAAACACATATTCACAGTAATCATTGACTCATGTTGTAGGAACGCCATACACACCATGCATCATGCATGGGGCATCACTGTGCATTAATCAATTCTAAACTAATGCCTAGTTAACATTTCAATAATCCCAATGTGAAAGATAGTGACTGTGTATCAACCCCATTCTTCAATCAACCAATTTCAAAGCTGATCTTATCAATTAGACTATCATAATAACCAATTGTAGTGACTATAACCAAAAACCACTGTCAGGATAATCAACAGAGATGAGTCGACAATAGAACATTATCGACAATGAATCACCAACCTATAACCATCAACCATGTATCCAACATGACATAATGGGTTTCCTTTATCAAAACTGAGATTTGAGTAATAAATGTTTGGCTCTGTGAACCAACACAAGGAGACATGGAGTTGACTCCTAACATCAGGTAAGAACCTTCGAGACCAATGGTGCATGCATAGGCTATACCACAAATGTCTTCGCAGATAGCCTATAGGGTAAAAATCCCCATGACAGGAGATATTATGAATAGAGGAGAAAGGCTCCAGTTTGACCTTGTAACAAGACTTAAAACACGCAGGGTATAACCCTCGTGGGTCTCCCAGCCAACCGAAGAATGATGAGATAGGACAGGGTCGAGAAATAAAAGTCACTTTAAGCAATCCCTTTGGCAAACGACCATCACAACCCACTGCGAAACATTAGTAACATGAATTAACACATACCCAAATGAAGCAAAGCACAGTGACATAATGCATTCAAAACCCCATAACAACAAAATACTAGATATGTAATATGAAGGCATGGAGAGAACCAACCACTCTAAACCAAATGAAACCCTCTGACTAAAACCATCAAGGATCACAAAGAGCCTTTATGGCTTCCAATACTCAGAATGACCAATAAATCCACGAATTCAAACATTATCACAACGAAAGCCACCAATAAAATCACAATTTTACACAGTTTCCATACTTAAGGAAAGCACAAACCCATACATATTGAGCCACTATCTATTTCATAACAAGAGAAAATTCATGGATGGCCAAAAATACATACTTGTAACCAATAATTCCTTAAAACATGAATTGGCTGAGCGGTTCTCCCTCTACTTGAAAATCGGAGCCTAACCACAGCAAACACAATTGAACAATAGCTCGACTAGGGTGGTGACCAGAGGAAGAGTAATGGTGATGTGCAATAAATTCACATCGCCTCCATCCCCAGTCAATTAATTTCTTAGTACACTCCAACCATCTTCCATTAATTCATTCAATTAAACCCTGTATCGAAACCACCACCCACCACTTGCCAATAGCGTGACCCATATCACATTCATACATTGCCAATTTATGCCATAACACATATCGACCATGTTCCATATAACTTCAACAATCACATAACTATCACCTTATTGCTAGGATTAGCAATCGACCATTTAAATTTCAATGCATGTAGCATAAGATCATAATTCTTCCTTTTTCATTTAGCTTAGGTTTCTTTTATTTCTTTTCAATTTCTTTTAGGTGTTTTTGCTAGCCTGTTTATTGTGCAAGTGTCACAATAAGGAATCCATGAACATACAACAATGATAACAATGGATACATAGGCCATCATAACATGAAATTAGAACCTAGAGCAAGAGGAACAACACATAACATGCCTTATCCACAATTCAATTGTTGCAATTAGAACCAACACATAATAATCCCAATCCATCGCCAATAAAAATAAGATCTTATCAACCATGTAAGCAGTGTTGAACAATGGCACCAACATCAAATAAGAGCTAGATATTATCTCCCAATCTACAAGGGGGTCCCACCTACTAGTATTATTTATCCTATTAGCTTTATAATAATAGGCTTTAACAACACTTTGTGGGAAAAACTCCATTGTGATTTTAATCGTCAACACTTAGGTCATTGAAATGTATGCCTCCAAGTAGGACCCACTTCATCCTTTTATAAAAGTTTATTTAATAAAATTTTAATCTCAAAAGTTAAAGTTGACTATCTAAAAAAGTTAATCGTGTTTTAATTTTTGAGCATAATAATTGAATTCTCAGATATGGAAACCATTATAGAAGTAATATTAATCATTCAGTATTTCCAACGAGTCCTCTTGAGTGAAATTTGGAGTTTTTAATCTCAACTTATTGTTGGACAACTGA
>JASDQU010437414.1:72886-95297 GCA_032191745.1 Picea mariana | reverse complement strand
GATTTTCTCATCTTACTTTATCATTTCTTGATTTTTTTTCACTTCTCTTTATTATTTAAATAATCCACCTTGACTTTGTCACCTTACTTTATCATTTAAATAATTATTTCTTCTTTTAGGTCACTTAACCCATTTCTAGGTCACTTAACCTATTTTCCTTATTTTTAGGGTTAACTACTTTTCATAAATAGAAGATTCTCCAATACTTTATCATTTAAGTATTCTTTCTTGATTTTGTCACCTTACTTTATCATTTATTGATTTTTTCACTTCTCTTTATTATTTAAATAATCCACCTTGAATTTGTCACTTTACTTTATCATTTAAATAATGTTTTATGTCAACACAGATGAGACATAAAGAAATCCTTTATTTCATTCCAATTCACCAAAGAGTCATTTTCTTACAAAATCTTATAGAGAAATTTCAGGCCAAAGTCAAAATTAGACATCCCTAATGGAACATACAAAAGGACCTCTGACATAAAATCAAAACTGAACTCTAAAATCTGGATCCACTTGCCACAGATTGCTTCCCACTCGTCTCTGCACAATAGTCTTTGTCAGTCATGAAAACTAATTCAATAATAGACAAGTCTAGAGAGACTATGAAAGATAGATCAACACCTCTGAAAAACAATTGTCTGAATGATGTAATTCAACCTTGAATGTTGTTGTCTACAGTAAGACCCTACTATCATAAAAGAGAATTAGGCTTATCATAAATTAAGGAATGAATGAAAACTAAACTTTCTCAACATAAACTCAAGGAGCAAACCTTAGTATGCTTCTCCTTCTATCCTCCTCTTGTTCCTCCCTTTCCTTTTTCCTTTAAGCAATTCATAATTGGTTGAGGTAGTTGAACCACCTCATTAGTTAAGTTAACTAAAGACTCAACCAACTTTTTAGTTAGGGGGAAATGTAATAATCATAATGAGGGTTATAAATAAATAAATAACTAGTAGGTGGGACCCCTTGTGACTCCCTTTAGCTCATAACAATTATAACATAACTAGTTAGATAACAAAAACACCCCTCCTTGTGACTCCCATCATCACATTAACATTTGACAATTTATCTTATTGATATTTGAAATTATTTTCAAAAAATATATTACTCATATATCCAAAGAAAACATGTTGTCCAAAACTTCCGAAGTCAACTGTCATCAACAATAAATAACATAAATAATTAAAAACCATATTTCCCATTCTGAGATGCAATATTTCCTTATTTGTTTTTGTCACCCTTTGATTTTCATGAATTTTCCTTTGGTTGCATTGAGCCTTTAGGCCTAATCTCGCTGATCACGTGAGAAAAATCATCACTCAAATGCATCGGGGAAGACACGGATTTATCAGATCCATTCGAGGGTGAGGAAGAGGCAACAATGGATTTTCCTTTGTCAAGGGCATGGTGGGCCTTAGTTTTCAACCTTTTTCTAGCATGAGAGGACTGAACTGGCGAGTTGCAGGTGCAGGTTGGGCAATCTGGTTAACAGGAGGGGGAGAAAGTAAGGGAAAATTGGGCCAGCCACAATGTTGCAAGACTTCTAAGTGGACAATCACTTTCCATCCATCATTTTTGGGGACCTCGGGTTGCAATGAGACATGAGGGGGCACAGGAATACCAGGGGCTTGTGGAGCTTGGAAATGAGACCTTTCAGGCCTAAGTTGGACCACTCCTTTCCCAATCCAATTGAAAAATCCGTCATGAAACAACTGGCCTAACTCTTACGAGTCAACATCAAAGTGTATGGAGAACCTTGGCCTTCTTGGGCCTCTATTCCAATTACCTCTCCCTTGGTTGCCTCTGCCATGGCTACCTCGGCTGAAAAAAACCCATTCCTACATGCATGATTGATTATCAAATAGTCCTTTAAACAACCATACATGATAAATCTTTTAAAAATATGAAATAGATTTTGGCTCAACAACGTATCAGCCTCATGCAATCCAATCCATATAATTTTTTTAACTATTGTCAATGAGCAGGGGGTGAACAAAAGGTCCTGGGATATGAGAGGGGCTTGTATTTAGCGAAAAATGATAAAGTGAGAGGAAAAGAAACGTGGTTACTTCTCAAAGACCACAAACAATCAACTGTAATGCAAACCAGAGAAAACATCATTGTAAGCCAACCAAGAAAACGTGACTCTAAATTGCTTCAATACAGAATTCTTCTTGACTGTAATTAAATTTTAGATCAGGGAGTGAAAAATGAATGTGGGAAGGCAAGGGGGATGTAATTAGCAGAAAACTAAATAATGGTAGGGAAAGAGAGAGATTAATGTTCATAAAATTAATTAAGTGATCCATAAAACCATTCTGTAAAAGGAAACACACCAACCAAATGACCATTGAGACCCCAAAAAATTACTGTGTATAGTTCAAGAAATCATGTGTATTAACTTGCTCCCTGTTTGTAATCAAATATTTAACAAAGTTTCATCAAACAAGACAACATGCATTCCACAAAAAATTGTAGGGGAGTTGTGTTCCTCTCATTTATCCATTTAATATTTCCAAACAATTCCCAAATGAATAAACAGTAAACCATTATGTTCAGCATCAAAATCAACCACTGCCCACAAATTATTTCAATCAACAAATACCAACTCAAAGGTCATGCTTTATTCTGTCTTTTAATAATTAAATTGCAATGAGGTTATACTGTCACAGAACTTGTGCCTGCCACTGTTAAAAATAATGATATTAATTTAACATACATAGTGGACAATCAACACAATAATCCATATTTAAATTGCAAAGATCTTGGTTTTCCATTTAAACACACAGACAACAATCACCACTTCAACTCATGTTATGCCATGGGATACACACAACCATTCAACCAAACAAAAGTGTATTTGTGTGACTATACAGGTCCAATTTTATTTGACTCTAAACATTCAAAATGCTGGGCTATCCATCCAATACAACGAGGCAATAACAACAGGCCCGATTTCACAACACAAATCGATCAAAATGCCACAAAACCATATTTAAAATCATGTGACCCTCTATGATGGCGTGATCAAATAATCATAACATAAACAGTGGATGAAAATTCCATAATCATAATGGTTACAATAATCCATAATAAAAAACACATAGTCACAATAATCATTGACTCATGCTGTAGGAACTCCATACACACCATGCATCACGCGTGGGGCATCACTGTGCATTAATAAATTGTAAACTAATGCCTAGTTAACATTTCAATAATCCCAATGCCAAGATAGTGACTGTGTATCAACGCCATTCTTCAATCAACCAATTTCAAAGTTTATCTTATCAATTAGACGGCCATAATAGCCAATTTAAGTGACTATAAACAAAAACCACTATTAGAATAATCAATAGATACGAGTCAACAATAGAACATTATCGACAATGAATCACCAAACAATAACCATTGACCATGTATCCAACATGACATAATGGGTTTTTTTTATCAAAATTGAGATTTGAGTAATCAAGGTTTGGCCCTATGGACCAAAACAAGGAGAGATGGAGTCGACTCCTGACATCAGGTGAGAACCTCTGAGACCAATGGTGCATGCATAGGATATACCACAAATGTCTTCACGGAAAGGGTATCAATGCCCATGATAGGAGAGATTATGAACAAAGGAGCAAGACTCCAATTTGAGCTTTTAACAAGACTTAAAACACGCAGGGTATAACCCTCATGGGTCTCCCAGCCAACCCGAGAATGATGAGATAGAATAGGGCCAAGAAATAACAATCACTTTAAGCAAGCCCTTTAGCAAATGGCCATCACAATCCAATCCGCAACAATAGTAACATGAATGAAATCATACCCAAGTGAAGCAAGGCACAGTGACATAATGCTTTCAAAACCCCATAACAGCAAAAGACTAGGTGTAGAATACGAAGGCGTGGTGACAACCAACCACTCTAAACCAAATGAAACCCTATGAATAAAACCATCAAGGATGACAGAGATCTTTTATGGCTTCCAATACTCATAATGACCAATAAATCTGTGAATTCAAACATTATCGTAGTGAAAGACACCAAAAAAATCAAAAATTTTACACAGCTTACATACTTAAAGAAAGCACAAACCTATACATAGTGAGCCACTATCTATTTCATAACCAAACAAAATTTATGGATGGCCAAAAAGACATACATGTAACCAAGAATTCCTTAAAACGCAAATTGGCTGAGCGATTCTCCTTCTACTTGAAAATCGGAGCCTAACCACAACAAACACAGCTGAGAAATAACCCAACAAGGGTGGCGACCAACGAAAGAGTAAGGGTGACGTGTAGTAAACACACATCGCCTCCATCCCTAGTCAATTAATTTCTTAGAAAATGCTAGCTAGCTTCCATTAATTCATTCAATTAAACCCTGTATCGAAACCACCCACTACTTGCCAATAGCGTGACCCATATCACATTCATACATTGCCAATTTATTCAATAACACATATCGACCATATTCCATATAACTTCAACATTCGCATAACTATCACCTTATTGATACGATTAACAATCGACCATTTAAATTTCAATGCATGTAGCATAAGAGCATAATTCTTCCTTTTGCATTTAGCTTAGGTTTCTTTTATTTCTTTTCAATTTCTTTTAGGTGTTGTTGCTAACCTGTTTATTGTGCAGGTGTCATAGTAAGGAATCCATGAACATATAAAAATGATAACAATAGATACATAGGCCATCATAACATGACATTAGAGCCTAGAGCAGGAGGAACAACACATAACATTCCTTATCCACCATTCAATTGTTGCAATTAGAACCAACACATAATAAGCCCAATCCATCACCAATAAAAAAAATATCTTAACAACCATGTAAGAAGTTTCAAACAATGGCACCAACATCAAATAAGAGACAGATATTACCTCCCAATCTACAAGGGGGTCCCACCTACTAGTATTATTTATCCTATTAGATTTATAATAATAGGCTTTAGCAACACTTTGCGGGAAAAACTTCGTTGTGATTTTAATCGTCAACAAACTGGTGAATCCATGGGGAAATTTGTTTTCAACAGATTTATAACTCAGAGATCATGGCTTCACAGACCAAGAAAAAAAGGTCGAGAAGATATAACTAGGAAGATTACGCAATAGGGGGAAGTGAGAGGATTTAATGGAAAAATGACCGGGAATTTGGGAATAACTCATGAAAAGTGTTAAGTATGAGGGGTTTTACCACTGTATGCATCATCATTCAACCAGAATCTTCTCTTTACTTCAAGGAGAAAAATTACGGATTTTCTCTTTAAAATCTCAAATGGATGAAGAAATGGCAAGAAGAAGCGGGAGATAACCAATATCTTTACGAAATTGCAATGAAAGCAGATAAAAAATTCAAGTATTCTTTAGGGGAAACTTTATAACAACATTGTAAGCTTGATTTTTATTGACTAACAATGCTTTGCAGGAGTATCACTATGGCAGAACTGATCCAATCATCCTATTTGACCAAATTAACTAGAAGATGGTAGGAAACAAAATCATGACAAAAGTAAATTTTGCAAAAATTAAAACAACAGTAATAAAATGACAGAAACATAAAAGAAGTAGGAAAACTTAAAATAGATAGCAGAATTCAAACTACTATAAGGTAGAAAAGAAAATAGCAGAAAAAAGGAAAGAAGATCTAGGTTACTAGTATACAGAAAATCCAAACAGCATTAGAACTTTTCACGTCAGTCCCTTGCAATGTATCAAGTGAGTGCTCTAAGAAAACCATTGCTCCTGTAAATCCTTTAGGACGTAAGAGTTAGTGTCCAGGACAAAATAAATTTTGAAAGGACCCAGAAATAACACTTGGAACTCCGAGGTAATTATCCATGTTTTAACGCATATAATTAGATCACCAAGGTCGATGTGGATGTTGATCAACTCATCAATAGTTGTGTGGATATGTCCTTTAAAAGAGGTACTTGTATTAGGTAATCCAGAAAATAGGCATTTATAATTCATGGTACCCTGAATTGAGATAGGATTGGTTTTATGAGCATCCTCCCTTTTTACCTTGATTTTATTGTAACCCATAATTTCATCAAGTAAGGGCCTCATCTGCGAACTTACAACCTGTTGTAGAATCATTTCCATATTGAGAGGAGGAAAAGGATTTATCATATTATCCTGACCTAAAATGAGAAAATGAATGTAGTTTCTAATATGATTAGTGACCTTCGAAACAGGTGTCCAATTGGAAACCCATTCAGGATAGACTGGAACAATAATCCCAACCTCTAAGAAATTTTCGAACTCCTTTTGAAAAGTTTCTTTAAATGCAGAGTTAATAGGCCCTTGTTTTTTCCTAGCTAGTTTCATGCCTTCCTTGACGGGGATAGCATGTTGTGTAAGACCAGGATCAAAACCACGAATATCCTCATAGGAACAAGCAAAAACATTTTTCAATCCACCAAGTAGCTTGGCAAAATTCATTTCTTCTTTATCAAAACATTGGGTACTTATTTTAACATTCTTGGAAGACTCGAGCGCCCCAATGTTCCAAGAGATGGTTTCACCCACCTTCCTTCTTGACCCCTCTTCTCTCTGTTTCTCTTTATGGCTGATATCACTTGATGAAAACGAACTCTCAAGAGGAGTCAAGCCCTTATAAATTTTGTTGTTTTCTATGAATGTCATTTCCTTGGGCTTAGGAGGATCATATTGAATGAAAGCACAAATGATCTCATCATTAGGGAAGACCTACCAAGATCCTACATTGTTTGGGATATATGAACGATATAGGGATTGAAAAGAACAATCAGGCATGTGAGGATAAATTTGTTGATTAGGAGAAGTTGCAAAGACAACTAACCGATCATCCATTGAATTCAACTCCCTCTTAACATGAGTGATTTAGGGTGAAATCCTTCCCTCTCTAAGGAATATAATGTTCTTACCAGTCCGAGGCATGGATAAATGCATCTTGTTGAGTGAGAGGTATCCACCTATTAAGGATTTCCAATCTCTTCCCAAGATAATTTAATAATTTCTTTCAGGCATATCAATTACCTAAATGCTAAGGGTTGTCCTTATTTCAGGATGAGCACATAAAACTAAGGTCACATCCTTAATCTCGCCTATGGTTTTTTTTGTAGGCTATTATAGGAGAGAATGATTTTGGCATTTTCATTTGTACAAGACAAGCCTAGCTCTTCCAAAATAATCTTCGACATCACACTTGGGCCCGAACCGCCATCAATGAGGTAACAATGGGCGATCTTATCCATAATATTTAGAGAAATATAAAAAGGGGGATTTTTTACAGGGTATATAAATTTATGTACACCTACTTTATTTATAGATGAATCCTCTTCATTTACCTCTTCAAAGAGGTTGGCTACAACATAAGCTTTCCCTTCCATGAATTGTTTCATATGCATTTGTTGTTCAGGGATGACAACCATGTCCAAAAGGGTTACATCTTCTTTGATGATGGCCAACTGGTTCAAGATATTGTATTTGGAAGTGGGGAGAGGAGAATTTGTTCCTTTACTATCAAGAACCTTAGGAACCTGAACAGTAGCAATGGGTGAGGATGATCTTGGGATAGAAGAATTGCAAGGAGGATCAAATTTTCCCTTGGGAGCATAGGCTTTGTTATTACTATTGATGACCATGACATCTTCTCTCTCTACAAAATCTAGGACATCGATAGTAACTTCTGGTATCTTACAAACAATCCTATCTTTGGCACTCTTCTTTACCTCACATGTGGTTTCCTCATGGTGTTCCTCCCAGAAGTTACACCAACTTCAAGGCAAGATGACTTTAGGCTGAAAATTGTTTTCAATCAGATTCCTAAAGGGGGGTGCAGAAGAGGATGAAGCTACAGGGGTGAGAGGTGAGGAAGTCCCCTTTCACTTGAATGCTATCATACGATTGTTCATATCTTGGACTAGCTATAAGAGGACGGACATGTCTGTCTGTCTAAGTGATTCCCCCTAGGGAAGACCTATTCTTTCAAGTTGTTTTTAATACTCTGAACAAGTATGCAGAGCGAAACTGATATTATCAATGGATTTTTCCTCAAGCCAATGATGGTAGTGGGAAGGCAATGCATTGTAGTAATTCATGAAAGAGGCTTGGTTCTAAGGGAAGATGAGTTCAGGGATTTGATTGTATAACTTGGTGAAACACAAGTTGAAATACTTGATGGTCTCACCATCCTTATAGGTGATGTTACTGTATTCCCTTAACTTCTTGGATAGGCTTTTAGATTTCCCATAAGTGGATCAAAACCAATATATTAACGCCTCCCAAGTAGACAAAATATTAGGAGGAAGGTCAAAGAAATCAGTTGTAGCCTTTCCTTCCAAGGAATTGACCAATAAGCACATACAAGTATCATTTTCATTGGCCCCTATGTTATGAAAAGCATTAGCAAATGCCACCAGGAGTTCGTTTTTTAGTGACAATGTTATTTCCTGAAAACCTAGGAAGATGCTCTTTAAATTTAGGAAGTGGACAAGTAACGGGTGCTAGGTTAATAGGAGAGGACACATGCAATGGTGTGGTTGTGGCATCTTATTCAAACTAAAAAAGCCCATACTTTTTAGTGACTTTGGTGGGGTTTGCGGTAGATTGGATAGGGATATGGTGGCTATATAAGCTACCAATCACTAACAAAGATGAAGACTGATAAGATGAAGCACTTCTAATGCCTCCAGAGATGCCACTAGATGCCATCTTATGGATGATAGAGGACAGAAATAAAGCCGAACTGGATGAATCAGACAAAGTTATGGTTAGAGCACTTTTTTGTGCAGATAACACAACGTTCCTTATTCCTATTTCAACAATAGGATTGATTTTAGGTGACAAGCCTCTTCTTCTTCTAGAAGAACGAGAGTCTAAGGACATGAAAGAAAGGCCAAACTGAAGAAACAAGAAGGTTACTGTTGATTTCTAGTCTATCTACGCCTACCTTCCAATCGTTCTTGAGCACTAATATCTCGTTCAATTGCTGCACAAGAATGGTTAAGCTCAACATGGGTATTGGCAGTGTCTAAAATAGTATTAAACATATTCAAAGCAATGATGGTCTGATCTTGAAGACTGGGCTCAATATTGGGGTACCTTGCAACAGGAACAATCATTAAGAAATAAAACAGTCAAAGAATCAATATCAGAAAAATATATGTCTCGATGAAAATCGAGTATAAAAATTAACTAGAGAGATATCGAAGATCTCCCCAGTATGGTCACCAAATAAATGTTAAGGAAAAGATATGAAATGATCTAACTCAAGCATTTTCAGATTCTTCTTGGCTAAATATAAATAGACGAGAATGTCACGTTAGTCTTATAGCCATCAAAAATAAAATACTAACTCACAAGTATCAATTACAAGTGCTTAGGCTAGTCTTTTTCACAAATAAAAGCATGCTGGAAAATTCATTTTAATATGATTTTCTGAATATAATAGTTGTTGAAAACAAGTGTAAAAACAGAAGTAAGACCCCAAGATGATAATCAAGATAGATGAGACAAAAAACAATCCTTTATTTCATTCCAATTCACCAAAGAGTCATTTTGTTTACAAATCTCATACAGAAATTTCGGAACAAAGTCAAACTTAGACATCCCCGATGGAACATACAAAGGACCTCTGACAGAAAATCAAAATTTAACTCTAAAAGTTGGATCAGCTTGCCATAGATTGTTGCGCACTCGACTCTGCACAATATCCTTTGTCAGTCATGAAAACTAATTCACAAACATGATGTCCAAAATTTTTGAAGTCAACTGTCATCAACAATAAATAACATAAAAACTTAAAAACCATATTTCCCACTCTGAGATGCAATCTTTCCTTGAGTGTTGTTGTCACCCTTTGATTTTCCTGAATTTTCCTTTGGTTGCACTGAGCCTTTATCCCTAATCTCATTGATCAAGTGAGAACAAGCATCCCTCAAATGCATCCGAAAAGACACATATTTATTAGAGCCATTGGAGGGTGAGGAAAGGGCAGCAGTGGATTTTCCTTTGTCAGGGGCATGGTGGGCCTTGGTTTTCAACCTTTTGCTAGCATGAGAGGACTGAACTGGTGAGTGGTCAGGTGCAAATTAGGAAATCTAGTTAACATGTCGAGGAGAAGGTAAGGACAAATTGGGCCAGCCATGATGTTGGGAGACTGTCGGGTGGACAATCTCTTGCCATCCATCATTTTTGGGGACCTTGGGTTGCAATGAGACATGAGGGGAAACGAGAATACCAGGGGCTTGTGGAGCTTGGAAAGGAGGCCTTGCAGGCCTAGGTTGAACCACTCCTTGCCTAATCCAATTGAAAAATTCATCCTGAAACAAATGGCCTAACTCTTGCGAGTCAACATCAAAGTGTATGGAGAACCTTGGCCTTCTTGCACCTCTATTCCAATTACCTCTCCCTCAATTGCATCTTCCATGGCTACCTCGGCTGAAAAAAACTCATTCCTGCATGCATGATTGATTAGCAAATATTCCTTTAAACAACCATACATGATAACTCTTTTAAAAATATGAAATAGATTTTGGCTCAACAACGTATTAGGCTCATGCAATCCAATCCATATAAATTGTTTAACTATTGCCAATTGGCAGTGCGTGAACAAAAGGTATTCGTATATGCAAGGGGGTTGTATTTAGAGAAATATGATAAAGTAAGGGAAAATAAACATGGTTACTACTCAAAGACCACAAACAATCATGTGTAATGCAAACCAAAGAAAATATCATTGTAAGCCAACCAAGAAAAATCGACTCTAAACTGCTTCAATACAAAATTCTTCTTGACTGTAATTAAATTTTAGAACAAGGAGTGAAAAATGAATGTGGGAAGGAGAGGGGGTTGTAATTAGAGGAAAGTGAAGTAATGGTAGGGAAAGGGAGCAATTATTGTTCATAAAATTAATTAATTGATCCATAAAACCATTATGTAAAAGGAAACACACCAGCCAAATGACCATTGATACCCCAAACAATAACTGTGTATAGTTCAAGAAATCCTATGCATTAACTTTCTCCCTGTTTGTAATCAAATATTTAACACAGTGTCATCAAACAAGACAGTATGCATTCCACAACAATATGTAGGGGAGATCTATTCCTCTCATTTATCCATTTAATATTTCCAAACAATTTCCAAATGAATAAAAAATAAACCATTCTATTCAACATCAAAATCAACCACTTCCCATGAATTATTTCAATTATCAAATACCAACTCAAAGGTCTTTCTCAATTCTATCTTTTAATAATTAAATTGCAATGAGGGTATACTGTCATAGCACCTGTGCCTACCACTGTTAAAAAGCATGATATTCATTTAACATACATAGTGTATAGTCAACACAATAATCCATATTTAAATTGAAAAGATCTTGATTTTCCATTTAAAGACATAGACAACAATCACCACTTCAACTCATGTTATGTTGTGGGATACACAAAACCATTCGACAAAACGCAAGTTTATTTTTGTGACTGTACAGGTCCAATTTTCTTTTACTCTAAACATTCAAAATGTTGGTCTATCCATCCAATACAATGAGGCAACAACAATAGGCCCGATTTCACAATACAAATCAATCAAAATGCCACAAAACCATATTTAAAATTTTGTGACCCTCTCTGATGGTGCAATCAAATAATCATAACATATACAGTGGATGAAAATTCCATAATCATGACTATTGCAATATTCCATAATAAAAAAACAGATATTCACAGTAATCATTGACTCATGTTGTAGGAACGCCATACACACCATGCATCATGCGTGGGGCATCACTGTGCATTAATCAATTGTAAACTAATGCCTAGTTAACATTTCAATAATCCCAATGTGAAAGACAGTGATTGTGTATCAACCCCATTCTTCAATCAACCAATTTCAAATATGATCTTATCAATTAGACTGTCATAATAACCAATTGTAGTGACTATAACCAAAAACCACTATCAGGATAATCAACAGAGACGAGTTGACAATAGAACATTATCGACAATGATTCACCAACCCATAACCATCGACCATGTATCCAACATGACATAATGAGTTTCCTTTATCAAAATTGAGTTTTGAGTAATAAAGGTTTGGCCCTGTGGACCAACACAGGGAGACATGGAGTCGATTCCCGACATCATGTGAGAACCTTTGAGACCAATGGTGCACGCACAGGATATACCACAAATGTCTTCGCAGATAGGGTAACAATCGTCGTGATAGGAGATATTATGAATAGAGGAGAAAGGCTCCAGTTTGACCTTGTAACAAGACTTAAAACATGCAGGGTATAACCCTCGTGGGTCTCCCAGCCAATCCGAGAATGCTGAGATAGGGGTCGAGAAATAAAAGTCACTTTAAGAAATCCCTTTGGCAAATGACCATCACAACCCACTGCGGAACATTATTAACATGAATTAACGCATACCCATATGAAGCAAAGCACAGTGACATAATGCATTCAAAACCCCATAACAACAAAATACTGGATATGTAATATGAAGGTGTGGAGACAACCAACCACTCTAAACCAAATGAAACCCTCTGACTAAAACCATCAAGGATGACAAAGAGCCTTTATGGATTTCAATACTCAGAACGACCAATAACTCTGTGAATTCAAACATTATCGCAGTGAAAGCCACCAAAAAAATCACAATTTTACACAGTTTCCATACTTAAGGAAAGCACAAACCCATACATACTGAGCCACTATCTATTTCATAACCAGAGAAAATTCATGTATGGCCAAAATGACATACTTGTAACCAATAATTCCTTAAAATGCGAATGGGCTGAGTGGTTCTCCCTCTACTTGAAAATCGGAGACTAACCACAACAAACACAATTGAAAAATAGCTCGACTAGGGTGGCAACCAGAGGAAGAGTAAGGGTGATTTGCATTAAATTCATGTCGCCTCCATCCCCAGTCAATTAATTTCTTAGTACACGCCAACCATCTTCCATTAATTCATTCAATTAAACCTTGTATCAAAACCACCACCCACTACTTGCCAATAGCATGACCTATATCACATTCATACATTGCCAATTTATGCCATAACAGATATCGACCATGTTCCATATAACTTTAACAATCGCATAACTATCATCTTATTTCTAGGATTAACAATCGACCATTTAAATTTTAATGCATGTAGCATAAGATCATAATTCTTCTTTTTCAATTAGCTTAGGTTTCTTTTATTTCTTTTCAATTTATTTTAGGTGTTGTTGCTAACCTATTTATTGTGCAGATGTCACAATAAGGAATCCATGAACATACAACAATGATAACAATGGATACATAGGCCATCATAACATGAAATTAGAACCTAGAGCAAGAGGAACAACACATAAAATGCCTTATCCACAATTCAATTGTCACAATTAGAACTAACAGATAATAATCCCAATCCATCACGAATAAAAATAAGATCTTATCAACCATGTAAGAAGTGTTGAACAGTGGCACCAACATCAAATAAGAGCTAGATATTATCTCCCAATCTGCAAGGGGGTCCCACCTACTAGTATTATTTATCCTATTAGCTTTATAATAATAGGCTTTAACAACACTTTGTGGGACAAAATCCATTGCAATTTTAATCGTCAACACTTAGGTCATTGAAATGTATGCCTCCAAGTAGGACCCACTTCATCCTTTTATAAAAGTTTTTTTAATAAAATTTTATTCTCAAAATTTAAAGTTGACTATCTAAAAAAGTTGATCGTGTTTTAATTTTCGAGCATAATAATTGACTTCTCAGATATGGATACCATTATAGATGTAATATTAATCATTCAGTATTTCCAACGAGTCCTCTTGAGTGAAATTTGGAGTTTTTAATCTCAACTTATTGTTGGACAACTGAGAGGGGGGGGTGAATCAATTGTTACTGTGCTTAAACAATTATGCCCATTTTAAACTCTTTATAGAACACTTAATGACAATCACAATGATGTAGGGAAGTAAGCAATAGAATATTAAACATCAATCACACACATGAAATATACATAGACAGATATTTCCTGAGGAAACCCATAAAGGGAAAAACCTCGTCTTCTTGATATGATAAGTAATCTTTATTTTCTTTACATTATCATTCTTATGAGCTCCAAATCCTCTTGAGCCTACAAAATTTGTTTTACAAGAAATAACTTGTTGAGAGCACCAACTCTCTGGTTTCTCTAGCACCCACTAGAAGGAAGCACAAGCTCCCTGAGTGTTCCAACACCAACTAGATGGAATCAACAACTTCCAGTCACACAGGCACCAACCTGTATAATCAAGAACAATAGTTCTCCCTTGCACCACCCTGCCACCCTAGTTTTTTTGGCTACAACCAGATGGAAGCTCCAACTCCCTATGTTCAAGCACCCACTTGAAACTCTAAGGACACCATTCCTCCCAAGCACCTCCCTACCACCCTGAAATATAAATATTTGGTTTTTACCACTTTATCACAGTGATACAACATTTATTTATGGCTTACTAGTCTCATCACTGCTCTGCTCTACTTGTACAAGTGTCTCTCTCTCCTTACTTTTGTTGCACTTTCTGTTGTTCTCTAAGATATGTGTTTATGTTCCTTTCTTCTTCTGCACTTCATCTTCTACACACTGCATGCTTCTACCCGCATGAATCACACTCAACAGTAGTACTCCTCTCTTCTTTGTTCTATGTTTTTATACTCTCTGTGCACCTTTTGCATGCCTCATGCGTAATGCCTCTGCATGCACTTTACAGTGTCACTGTTTTACCCTACAGGTTGTTCAATGTATCTCTTTTGCACTCCTGCATAGCTCGACAGAAAAAAAATCCCTTCACTTTACTGTTCTACATGCATTTCTCATGTCGAGTCATCTCCTGATCAGCATGGAAACTCATCATCTTATCTGGCGGTTCTGTTGCCTGTGATTTCATCTTCAGTGGTCGTTGTGTCGATATTCCTTAGATTCTCTGGTAGTCGAGACTCTTCATCCTCTATATCAGTTACATCCAGTCAATTATGGCTTCTTTGGCTTCTAGCCCCTTCCTTCACGTGACCACCGGCGGTGACCAAGCACTTATTCAAAAAGGCTCTTCTCGATTTCTGTCTAGTGAGCGCTAGATCCATTTCATGATATGACCTTGGGCTATGAGCTTCATGTGACCAATCTATTTTGGATGCATCCAAAGGTGGTTTAGACCAAACTGATTTTCTCCCCACAAATCACCACGAGCCTCCACACATCCTTTCTCCAAAACCGTGGTTTCGATTGTGGCCTACTTACGAAAAATTAAGGCCTGAGCATGTTCTTGCGTTTGCAATGGAGAACGATCGTTGAAGTCATGATATTAATGGTGCTCTTTAATGGATAGTTCATATATGTCCTCTTGAGTCCATGGACCAGATATCTCCTTCCTCCATCAACAGATGAGTTTTCCTTCGTGATCTGGGCTCCGTAAGTTTCAAGTCTCAAACCTTGTTGATGTTGACTGGATATCTTCCAAAATGGAAGATCTGCTGACATTTGTCCTCTTCAATCGAAGACTCTACCTTCATTCTTTTCTCCACACATTATCCTTAGTCTCAGCGATCATATGACATGTGTCCCTCCAAACCAACGGACGAGATCGATTTCGCTATCCGAGTTCCGGGAGTTTCAAAACTCAAATTCTTGTTTTCTCCCAGAGCATTTCACCCGGAGTCCACGATCCAACGATGTGTGTCCCTCTCAGATCAATGGTCAAGATCTCCTTCATGTCTTCGGACTTTGAATATTTCAATTCTCAACCACTCGTTCATCCTTCCTTTGCTTTTTCCCTGAGTTGACAATCCACTGACACGTGTCCTCTTAAATCCGACTACTATCCTCCTCTCCAGAACTTTGGCCTTTGGGACTTCTGGTCTTTGGGTGAGTACTGGTGGTAAAAAACCGTGAAGCAAAACTCCTATAGTGACGTACCTCTTACGTCACTTGATGACATGTCATGAGCCGAGCAGTTGCCACGTGTCACTTGGATTTGTGATTTCCATGTACCTAAAATGCTAAATCAACTTGACACTTGTCATTTTCTGATTGTGCCACATGTCCTTATTGAATCAATGGTCCTCAATCTCCCTTTGATCGATGACTGTGATCAAATCACGACATCATGTGTCAGGTGTTTGAACATGAGCCAACCCTTACTCTTCCAACTCCTGATATCTGAAATACTCTAGATCAACGACCCTTACTTATCAAGATTTTACGTTTCGTTAAGTTGGAGGACTACTCACCTTTGAATTTTACAGTTCGCAAGTTAGCGAAATGATGATCTCTCACCATGTGTCCTCTAGATCCAATGGTTCAGATCTCATCGTGATTTTACATTTCACGGAGTTGGAGGATGGATCTCATCCATTATCCTCTTCGCAGTTATATTGGATATGATGGTTGTTGGTTCTCGATGCTCAGATCTAACCGATAAGATCTTTATTTATCCTCTGCGCTTCCTCTGGTCACTAGACTCTGATCTAATGGATATCAGGTATTCAGGATTGGTGATCCAACGGCCACTGTTGCTCCTCCTCATAAGCTTTGGCTTTATCAAATCTCTAAGTGTCAATTTCCACAACCTCTGATACTTCTATGAGCCTTGATGTATGGGATCTCATCTATGCATCTCAGAATGCTATCCCTCCTGGGCTTTAATATCTGCATACTCTTTTCTTCTTCACTGAGCTTTGATCTCTGTTTCTATTTTTCCATCAATGCACACTAATATTTCCATCAATGACAAGCACACTCTGCCTGTAAACATGCCAACACTTATATCATCGAGAAGTCGAGGTGCCAAACAGATTTTCTAGCAAGTCATGAAAAAGAAATGACATCTTAATTTATAGAAACCTTATGCCCATGTCCAGCCATTGAGGCATATCCCATTGTCTTCCTGGTCAAATTACCTTTGTAATGAGGTATTTATTTCCCCAAATGAATGTTTGTATCATGATTTATAAGCTCTAGAAGATCGTTGCTCAGTAGTTGTTGATTTGATTCATGGATCAATCTCCTACCTTGATTTAATTCCTCCTTTTTTAGTACTACATTCATTTTGGTGGGTGAATAAGTTGTGTTTATAATGTAAAATCTTTCCATATCATTCAATTTAGTTAAAGTATCTTATGGAGGTCTTATTTTAGCTCTCCTGCCTAAGAAAATTTTATAACTTAGTAATAATTTGGTCACCTAATCGTCGCCCAATTATCACCTATTTAGCATGTAAATGCCCAACATGTCACATATAATCACCACCTAGTCACTTTCCATATCATTGTCGAGACATATTTTTCCATCCATACACTTCAATACCATTTTTCATGTAGATATAGGTCCATGTAATTTCCACGTGTCACCCAAGGATTGGTCCACGCAACCTCCATGTGTCATGCAAGGATAGGTCCATGTAATGGCCATGTTTCACACAAGGATTGGTCCACATAACTATCGCGTGTCATTTGGAGGTGTTCCCAAAAATAATAAGAAATAAACTTAGGATAATTAATCAATATTAAAAATTTAAATGAAAAGTTCGTGGGGTTATGTGAATGCGGAGGTAGGTGATGATAAATATTCATAAAAAAAAAAGTATAAAGTATAAAGAGGTCGTGGGGTTATGAACAATTGGGACTATGCACAATCAGGATGGTGGGATGATGGGGTTGTGGTAAGAGTTAGAAGAATCACTGTGGACCTATGGTAAGTTATAAGAAGATGAAGTAAGACTTAGTAACAAGAGTTGTAAAAGATTCTAAGTTTTGAGTGAAGTGGATCAGGAGGTCACAGGGTTATGAACAATTGAGATGGAAGAACAATGGGGTTGTGGTAAGATTCATAAGAATCACTGCAGACCCACAGACCCACAATAAATCATAATAAGATGAGGTAAGAATTAGTAACAAGAGTTGTAAAAGATTCTAAGTCTTGAGTGAAGTGGATCAATTGGAGGGGTATTGTATATGGAAGAGTCATAATAATAACCGACCTATGGACCTGTGAAAAGTCATGAGAAATTATAGTGTTTGGGGGTGAAGTGATGGAGTTACATGATATATGGAAAGGAAAATGGAAAAGGAAATACGAAAATAAAAATGGAAAATGGAAATGGAAAGGAAATATAAATGGAAAAAGGAAAAATAAAAGGAAATAAGAAAGGGAAATGGAAGATTATGAAAAATAAAATGGAAATGGAAATGAAACTAAAAGAAAATGGAAATAAGAATGTAGAAATGGTTAAGTATCTAAAGGAGATTAAGGGTTGAATGTATAAATGGTGAAGTATGGAAAGGAGAGTAAGGGATGAACGCAGAAATAGTTAAGTATGGAGAGTAAAGTGGAAGAGAGAAAAATGGTTAAGTATGAAATCTAGAATGTATGGAGAGTAGAGTGGAAGAGATAAAACTGGTTAAATATGGAATATGGAAAGTATGGAAAGTAGAGTTGTAATGTCTCAAATCTGAACTCTTTGTAATTGGACATATAGGTCGATGAGTTGTTCGTACCAATTGTAAATGTAAATGTACATATAGGATGGTGAGATTTTTGCACCAAGTCATGGTTTTTCATGCACCTGAGTAGTGTGAAAGAATCATTATCAAAGAAAGGGTGCACACATTTTGTAGTAATGTGTGCACCTGGGTAAGTGTGTGTGATTCTACATCAAAGGAATGGTGCACACATTTCATAGTGTTGCGTGCACTTGAGTAAGTTCACAGGGATTACTTGGAAGTGCGCATCGAATTGAGTTGTGTGTGTGTGTGTGTGTGTGTGTGTGAGAGAGAGAGAGAGAGAGAGAGATCTTGTGTGGTTATGAGACTAGTGAGTCGGGACACAAATAGTTCAATGCACCTATCCTTCTAAAATTTAATCACACTGAAGTTATTAATATTATCACATCGTTGTGCATAGATAGATCAGACAAAAGGAGCATGGGGGATAACTCCACCAGAAAAGGGAAAAGGAGGGAGGGGGACTTAATTCTTAAGGAATATTTTATTAATATTTTCAAAAAGTGTAATTTATGGATAATTATTTATCCTAAGTTCCCGAGGGATACGAAAATGTCACAAAATAGCTAAAGCTAGTTATAAAGGTGACAAGTGTCTAGTTTAAGGCATGCAATATATATTGTTAGACTTAGTGTATTTTAAGGAGGAGGAGAATTCATTCTGGGGAATTAGTCAGTCATTTTCTCATGTATAGAAGGGATCAAACCATCATTTAAAGGATGACCATTACCTTATCTGTGGAGAAAAGATTGTAAATGGGTTTTTTTGTATTGTAACCAGAGTTTTGTTGTTGAAGAGGTGGGTTGTCAGGTCCTTGAGCATTCTCTATAGGTGATATTTTTGTTGGGAATTATTCCCTAGTGCACTGGGAATTAGTTGCAAGGCTCAAAGACTTCTTGTCTGGCCTATTGTTGGAACCCTGGAAGGGAAGTGGGGTAGATGAGGGACTATTGAGTAAAGAAGGGGTACACTTCCTTGGGTGTAATAGGCATGTGAGGAATGATGGATTGTAGTCTATTTGTAGTAGTGACACCTCAAACTGAGAAATTATGTTGATTGTCAGACCTTAGCTTGACATTAGGAACCCTTTTTTCCCAGTGTAGTTAAGCCCCAACTCAGGGGTGACCTGTTGCTGAAAGTATATGAGCAACATATTCTATGGTTGGGAGGAACATCTAAGTTTTTTACCTAGTTGGTGAAATTTCATAAAATATAAGTGTCTTTATGTGCTTGTCTCATTTGTTGTGTGCTTAATTAGCTACATTTAATATGGGTTTAATTCTTGTATGTTTTTTCACATAATTAATTTTTGTTATTTTGTATAATGTTGCTTGCACTTGTAAGTGTGGTGTTGATAGTTAGTATTTGTAGTTGTTCATGACTATGACAACTATTCTTAGTTTTCTTGTTAATTTAACCTTATGATAATGGTCATGAGTTTTTGAAGGGAAGTTAGAATGGACATGCACGTAGGGAAATACTTTGTGTGCACAAGAGGGAAGTAGTCCATGCGCACAAGGAAAATAGAATTATCATGTTACACCAACATGGTTTCACGTGCACTAGTGAACACATGTTCAAAGTGGATTGCACGCACAATAAAGTTGTGTGCTCAGTATGCTTGTGAACATAGTTGTATTGTGTTACTTTTGCTATTATAAGTTATGTCAGAAGAGGAAAGTTTGGTGGTGTGACTCAGCTTGGGGTTGAGCGCATTACTTCAAGTATTTTTGTGCAAACCAATGTCATAGATTATAATCTACGCACTATATTTTGGAGTAGCATTGCTTAGTAGTAAGCTGGGTAATGATACAAATTGGTATCAAAATTAGTTTGGTAACATGGATGTTATAGTATGGTATCAGAGTAGTTTGGTAATGAGGATGTTGCAGTATGGTATCAAAGTAGTTTGATAATAGGGATGTTACAAGAGTGGAAGAGAGAAAAATGGTTGAGTATGAAATGAGAGTATGAGAGTATGTGAAGGGATAAGAGAGGAAGTTGTAAAAATGGATAAGTATGGAGAATGAGAGTAATGAGAGTAAAAATGGTGAAGAATGGAGAATGCGAGTAATGAGAGTAATGAGCTATGTGAGAAATTACTAAGTGTTGCACAAGGAAGAAGAGGGGCACAACACTTAGAAAATATTATTCATCAATTCTTCAAATCTCTTCTTGCAATCTCTTTGTCAGGTGGTTGGAAGCAAATATGAGTACCTTGGGCATACAGACTCATATTTTGATTCTATAAAATGAAGGAAAAAATTGAGAATGAGGGTTACACCATGAGATAATGAGCATGCACAAATTCCTCCTTCTGATATCATTTTTTTTAATTATTCCAAAGAGCGGAAAATCTAGGTCATCAATTTTTTTTATCAACATGTGGCTCCAACTATGAGACGGTGACTGCCAGAATCAGACCATCTACCTTATTCATTGGGCTATGGATTCATCTTCAAACACTATTTCCATATAGCAACTATGTTTTTATGCAAAATTTTGACTGAAGAAACAAACTATGTACAAGCTAGATCTACCTAGCTTATCCTACTTAGAGGAAAATGACTCTTTTCAAGTGTAACCATATTTCCAATGGATCCATTCAAGAATCCAATTGATATATGGAATGAAATCGAGAATGGGGGGAAATCTTGGTGATGTTATCAAGGAGTCAAGAGAATGCTCAAAGTGTACTGAAGTAAAATTGAGTTGGATGTGCCCAAAATCTGATTTCATTACTTGACCAACAATTATTTGGAACCATGATTCAATAAAATCAACTCTCTTTGGTGGCTCATGAATGCTGCTATCTTTGGTTGGATGACAAGTTTCCTATTGGAATTTTTTTATTATCTTTATTCTTATCACCGAACACATCTAAGGTTCTTGATTCATCGACAATGTCTTGAAAGTATTCTTCCTTCATGCAATGACAATATTCCCATCATTGTTCCCAAGATTAATTTCTTCCACCAATTGTTCTTGGTGTAAATGTTCTTGTGAATTTTCATCATTAAGATGCATCCATTGAAAAAATGTTGCAACATTTTCCACATGTTGGCTGAAATCTTGTTTTTCATTTGGTGGAGACTCATCAATTTCATTTTCAAACTTTTTTCTCGAAATATCCTCATATGGAGTATATGAGAAGCTAAAATCTTTCACTTGCAAATTGGAATCCTTATTTTATTTTTCAGTAGTATGACTTAAAAAAAAATCTATACTTCGATTAGATTTTTCTTGCAAATTATACACTTCATTGTCTTGTGTCGATATGGGAGAGGGTGGATGGGAAACAACATTGAAAACAATAGAAAGGGAAGAAGGGTGCATTCTTGTGATGAAATTTTCATCAAATAATGAAGTTTCCAACACATCCCAACTAGTAATAGACCTAGGAAACAATGAAAAGAACCATTCATGAGCATCCCCATGCAACGCTTGTGCAAATAGTCAACATGCAATATTTTCTTTAGAGATATTGAAAACATCACATGTACTTTTGAAATTAAACAAATGTTTCTCTGCATCCTCTAAAGTATTTCCAAAAGAATGTGGAAAATTTTCCAATAGGAATGTCAGGCATTTGAAAATATACTTCTTGCATATTTAAAGGGATTTTATGTAGTTTCCTCCTTCTTTGGGTACCTCTCTTTGTTGTTTCTTGAAAATGAATTTATGGGCTTGGCAGAGAAGGAAAAGGAACATCATAACATGGAAGAAATTATTTGGTGGAGCCTCCATGAAGATTTTCTTGATATTTTTTAATCTTTCCAATGGAGTTGTTAGGGACTTTAAGAGTTCTTTTAATGGAATCACCAAGGAATTTTTTATCCTGAATGTTTTATGTTTCTTGGCTCT
>JASDQU010437414.1:62339-72784 GCA_032191745.1 Picea mariana | reverse complement strand
CATCCTTGGCTCAAAGTTTCGAAAACAAGATTCAATAAGAGTGTTTTCGAAACTTTGAGCCAAGGATGATTTGGTTCCTCAATAAAATATAAAACAAAGCCTCAAATATATTGAAAATAAATTATTCCCCAATGGAGTCACCAAAAATGTTGATGTTCAGATTGGTCAAAATCCAAACCACAACCTCACGAGGATAAAATCCCCCTATGTTTTTATAGAGGTGGTACTCTTCTATTATAGTTTGAAATATATAGCTAACGTTCTAGGATTGGGATATCAAATGGGAGAATACTAAACAACAAACCCAAAATCTTTCTTTCTTTAGTTTGTATATAAGATGATTCTTGATAACCATATTTCTCTTTGAGCGCAACATTTTCTTGGAAATGTACCAAGTAGCTTATTTACAATAAAAATATAATGAAAGGATTTAATATCAAAATAAATATGTGATCAACTTCATTATTACATCTCTCTGAAATACATCTAAGCAGAATATGCATCCATATTTTCTCACAAGAAAAAGAGTGAAATGGTGTTGATCACTTCAGAGAACTTTAAATGAGTATTGCATTTAAAATGGAAAATAATTTGATGAGATACTCCAAAAATCTCATACTCAAAAATATCAAATTCTAAGAAATCATTAAATTCATGCCCTGAAATAGTTCTTTGTGGATTTTTATAAATAAAATATGTCTCACATTACAAAGATTTTAGTAAACCAATTGACTAATGCTAAAAAATAAATCTTGTCAAATGCAAAGACTAAACTTCTATGAATCATTTATACAACCCTAGTTTACATTACCAACCACATATATGGCTGTAAAATAATCCTATTGATATTTTTGGGAAGAGACTTGGAAGAATAAAAAGAAATAGCACTTAAAAACTCAACCTTATGCTTGATCTCTGATATACAGACAAAAATATTTGAGAGAAATTGTGTAGAAGAAGAAGAAGTAAGAAAATGGAGATCTATATTTGTAGATGAAAATTTGGTTATGTACTAAAGGTTGAACAATTCTATATTTATTATATGACCTCTCTCAATGGTGTGAACTTCTAACTCTTTCTTTGATGGTGCTCTCTTTATTTTAAATCTACTCCCAAGGCTTCTTGAAGTAGTTAGGGTTAATGTTCTTCTATAAGTTTCCACATGCTTCTTCCTTTTGGAATTGATGTTTTATTAAATTCTTATTAATGAAATTATGTAATTGAAATTTGTTACTCCAAGTAGTACCTACTTTAGCCTTTTATAAAATTTTATTTAATAAACTTTTACTCTCAAAATTTAAAGTTGACAATCTACAAAAGTGGATTGTGTTTTAATTTTATGAGGATGATAATTGAATTCTCAGTCATGGAAACCATTCTATAAGTAATGTTCATCATTCCATATTTCCAATGAGTTCTCTTGAGAGAAATTTGGAGTTTTGTATCTCAACTTATAGCCTCAGGAAGTCAAGGTTCCAAACAAATTTCTCAACAAGTCATAATAAAGAGCTGACTAATATTTTAATTTATATAAAACTTATGGCCAAATTATTCAATTGAGACATATCCAATTGTCTTCCTCATTGAATTACCTTTCCAATGAGGTATCACTTTCCCCAAACAAATGTCTAGATCATGAGTTATAAGCTCTGGAATATTGTTTCTCAACAAATCGTCGATCTAGTTCATGGATTAATATCCTCCCTTGATTTAATTATTCCCTTTTTAGTCCCACGTGCATTTTGGTGGGTGAATAATTGGTGTTTATAATTTAAAATCCTTCCATATCATTCATGTGAAGTAAATGAGCTTATGGAGGTCTTAGTGTAGCTCTTTGCCTTTAGAAAATTTTATGACTTAGTAATATTTTGGTCACCCAATCATCGTCCAATCATCACCTAATCAACCTGTAAATGCTTGACACATCACATCCAATCACCACCCAATCATATATGTCCATCCATGTGTCAAATGTGGGTAGGTCCATGTCACTACCATGTGTCATGCAAGGATAGGTCCACATAACTACCACATGTCACCCAAGGGTTGGTCCACATAACTACCACATGTAATTTGGAGGTGCGCCCAAAAATAATAAGAAATAGAATTAGGATAAGTAATTCATATTAAAAATTTAAATGAAAGGTTTGCGGGGTTATGTGAATTCAGAGGTAGGTAAGGGTAAATATTCATAAACAAAAACTAAGTATAAAGCATAAAGAGGTTGCAAGATTATGAACAATTGGGAATATGCACAATTGGGATGACGGGGTCGTGGCAAGATTTATAAGAATCATCATGGACCTATGGTAAGTCATAACAAAATGGGTAGGAGTTATTAACAAGAGTTGTAAAAGATTTTATGTGTTGAGTGAAGTGGATTGGGAGGCCATAGGGTTATGAACAATTGGGACTATGCACAATCAAGATGGCATGATGATGGGGTTGTGGTAAGTTTCATAAGAATCACCGTGTACCTGCACTAAGTCATAAGAATATGAGGTAATACTTAGTAACGATAGTTGTAAAAGACTCTAAGTGTTAAGTGAAGTGGATAGGGACGACCGGGATTTGGAGGAGGGGTATATTATATGGAAGAGTCATAAGAATCACCGACCCATAGAAATTCATGAGAAATTATACTAAGTGTTGGGGAGTGAAGTGATAGAGTTATGTGATATATGAAAAGGAAAATGGAAAAAGAAACATGAAAAGAAAAATGGAAGATCGAAACAAAATGGAAATGGAAAAAGGAAAAAGAAAAAGGAAAATAAGAAAGGGAAATGGAAATGAAAATGGAAATATGAACATAGAAATGGTTAAGTATGGAAAGGAGAATAAGGGATGAATGCAGAAATGGTTAAGTATGGAATATGGAAATTATGAAGAGTAGAGTGGAAGAGAGAAAAAAATTAAGTATGGAATATGGAAAGTATGGAGAGCGGAGTGGAAGAGAGAAAAATGGTTAAGTATGAAATGAGAGTATGAGAGTATGTGAAGGGATAAGAGAGGAAGTTGTAGAAATGACTATGGATAATGAGAGTAATAAGAGTAAAAATTGATAAGTATGGAGAACAAGAGTAATGATCTATGTGAGAAAGGACTAATTGTTGCACATGGAAGAAGAGTGGCACGACACTTAGAAAAAATTCTTCATCAGTTCTTCAAAGCTTATCTTGCAATCTCTTTGTTAGGTGGTTAGAAAAAACTATGAGTATATTGGGCATACATACTCAGATTTTAATTTTATAAAATGCATGACGAAACAGAGATTGAGGTCTACACCATGAGATGATGAGAATGAAAAAAATTCTCCTTCTGATATCATGTTTTTTTAATTATTCCAAAGAGTGGAAAATATAGGTGATCAAATTTATTTATGAACATCTATCAAATGGATTACCCTTCCCAAGAACTTGTACCATAGTAGAGAATAATGGTATCTCAATCAAGTTCACATCAAAATCATGACATGCACCCTTGCCTCAACTATTGTTAGAGCCTCAATTGCAACATTTCCAGATCTTGCAAAATGACCACTAAGATTTTTTTTAAATGATTTTTTTATTTTGAAAATTAGGGAAAAAAATCACATACATCAAGGGAATAAAGAAATGTCACAAAGAATTGAACCAATCATAATTTTGATTCATGAAATTTCATAAATAGAAAAATAAATTTGTTTTAAAAAAAAATAAAATAAATATATAATTTAACAAAAATTTGGAGATGGTTGCATAGATTGGGTGAATTAATAAGATTAGGTAAATTGATACGATATCAATGTATTTTGACATATAATTGATAACTATAGTCCTCGGTAAACTATAGTCCTTGCTAGAGGCATATACTAATAAGCCAAGATGTCATCTTTTCATTTCATATCACATTTATTATTACATTTGACCAAGTTGGTCTTTCCAAGAATAGAAACACTTTGGTGCCATGTGTTTTGATGTCACTTATATCATTAAAAGATTTTTTGATTGTTAAAAGAATGGTTCATCGGAATGATTCCTCATTAATTTAATATGATAGTTTTATCTTATTCATAAAATTATAAGTTAAATATTATTTACCAGAGAAAAGCATCAACGCCATTCATAACAATAATAAAAATATAATACTTGTTATTTTCTTGTGGGCATGTATGTTGGTTTTTTTCCCATAGGTTTATGAAAAAAATTATAAATTTTGAAATTAACCAAGTTTAGAATATCATCATTGTAACACCTCGGTTTTAACCCTTATGAACTTTAATGTATTATGTAATTGTGACTTAGGCTGGTGAGACAGTAAAGTTGAAAAGGGGCTAGAGTGCCTAGGAAATGTAATACTTCATATACATTAATTAAATACATCGTTGGTTGCAAGACGAACAAGGACAAAAGAGATAGGGGGCTATGGTTCCATGAGAGAGGGGGATTAAGGGGATAAGTATTTTTATTATATTTTATTTACCCATAATTGATTTTCTGGAGAAAAAGGGTTACATGAGCTTCTTGGGAGAAGGGCCATGTGGTTCTTGTTTTCATGTAATCATATAAACCCTTCCCTGTGGGTTGTTTGGGGGTTTCTCTTGGTTAATCAATTTCATTTTAGAATTCTTCATTTGAATCTTCCTAAATTCATGTTATCTTGGGGGGGAACATGGAAATGAATGGTTGGAGGAGGAGAGTCATTGCTAGATGGCTATAATAAATTATTGATCATTCCAGGAGGGACTAGATCAATGAATGTATGAGATTTATAGCAGTTTGGAAAAAATGGTTCACAATTGAGAATCCATGGAGTTTCCAGTAGGGTGATTTCCTGGCCAGTAGCATTGGAGCCCTGGAAAGAAATGGGACAAGATGAGGGACTGCATGGTAGAGAAAGGTGTTCATTTATTTGGGTTGTGCAGGATGAGGTGGAAAGAGAGATGGAAATTTAGATTTTATATGTGGTTGGGAAGCCTGACAGCTAGTTATCCAACTATTGTGTGCTTTAGATTTTTCGTAGGACCAGTCCTTGTGGATTCATAGCCCTGGCTTGGGGGTGACCTTTTATTGAGAGTAAATGAACAATAGTTTCTATGGTTGGGAGGAATGTCCTTGGTCTTCAACTAGTTGGTGAATGTTTACTTGAATGATAAGTGCTCTCTGTGTTTTTTGTACAATGTATTTTATGTTGTTTATTTAATTATCTCTGAGATGTATTTGCGTGTGCATGCTTTTTGGTTAGTTTTTGTCCAAGGAACATTGTTTAATTATTTTATGTTGTAGCATGTATCTTGATTAATGTGTGTGAGTCTTTCATGCTTGATTTCAGATTAATTATTATCAGAATTTGAAATCATTTCAAAAGTGAGTTTTGGAGGTAGCGTGGCTAGCTTTTGATTGGCTATGTACATTACATATTGGTATCAGAGCTTCTGGTTGAAAACCTAGACTAGTATGGGATAGAACAAGGTCAAATTTGATAAATTCACTGTCACAGATTTCAAACTATGTGAATTTGGGGAAAAATGAAAATATTAGAGAGAAATATCCCCAAATTCGTGGGAAAAATTGAGTTGAAATAATTCAGGATTGTTTGAGAATTTTAATGGGTTTGATCTGTAGAGTTGCAGAGCCGAGTTCAAATTGGAAGGTTGGAAGTTACCATTTTTTTAATGGTCATTATAGCATGATGGGTAGTGGAATCCAATCTAAACCTAAAGCTCAAGAGAGGTAGTGTATTAGGTTGCATGAGTTCAGAGCACACAACATTAAGACCTTTGGAAAGGTCAAAGGAAATATAAAGAGAGATAGTGTTGCAGGAATCATCCAGAAGCCGGAGCGTCGTGCAGGCATAGATCCTTGTAAACGATCATGGAATCATGACCATTCCCTTTTGAATTTTGGGAGCAATCATAACCGTTGAATCAAGGAATATCTAGATCGTTATATCGAGAGTCAAGAAAACAAGAACCGTCAGATTGAACTGATCGATCGTTAGTTGTTGATCAAATATAGTAGGATATAGAAAACTTTGAAACTTCACCACTTCGGTGATTATGGGAGGCAGGGAAGAAGCATGAAATGCCAAAGTATGAAGTCACGAAATCTCGCCAGTCATTAGATCGAGGGAAGAAATTCGGGAGTAATGCTAACCGTCAGATCTAACATTAGTGGAAGGATAAAGTAAGAAGAGGTGTTAACTGACAGTAAGTGGTCATCATTGCTTTATGACCACTTAGGCAGATATAACTATGGGGGAAATTGAACTACTCGAGGGTCATATTATCCCAAAGTCCCGGAGTTCCGAAGCCCCAAAATCTCACCAACCATTAGATCGAAGGAAGAATTGGAGAGAAATTCCAGTTGTTAGATTAGAAGTACAAGGATAGAGAAGTTTTAGGACTCTATAACTTCGCCACTTCGGTGACTACTGGAGACTAGGAAACGCCACGAAGTGCTAAATTCACAAAGTGTCGAAGCCATGAAGTGCAAATACATAGCCGCAAGATTACGTAGGCTGCCAGATCTGGAGTGGATGAATGTGGACCACCTGTTTGGTGGATGATGTATATTATGCCACATTGCAAGGGTTCCATATGGGGATATGTGTCACATTAATTTAGGTTCTTTTGTACCCCAACATGTCCATTTCAGAGTGATGCGTGGTGCACATACTATGATTCCATGTCACCATGGGTGACATCAACATGCCATGTCATCTCTAGGATTACAACCTCCAGGAATGTCCAACATCACTATTAGTGAAAGTGTCGAAGGACTAAATAGAAAATTCATGCAGAATGTTGATTGAAGATCCCTTTGGTACTTTTCTCAATTGTTGGATCAAGAAGTGGAAGGAGGGCATAAGTACTTCGAAAGGTATAACTATGGGGGAGTTGAACAACTAGAGATTTTTAATATATTGGAGTCCTAGAGTGTCTAATTCTCGACAACCGTAGATCAAGATCTGGTAGGATCCTTCCTTCTTGTTCGATCAAGAAGTGGGAGGACAAATTATTTGGGAATGTTAACCGACAACCACCAGTTGCCTACACTATATTACCACTTTAGCAGGTATAACTCCATGGGAGTTGAACAACTTGGGATTTGTGATATCCTAGAGTCCCGAAGTGCCAAAGTCCTGAAGTGAATAAGGATCGTCCATATCGTTAAGTCATAGCCATTGGATTAAGCTGGTGGAAGGATAGCATAAGGGGAGCTGTTAACCGACAATAAGTGGTCATCGTCACTTTATGATTACTTTGGTAGGTTTCACTCTAAGGAAGTTGAACAACTTGAGAGTTGTGTTATCCCAGAGTCCCAAAGCATTGAAGTCCTGAAATAAATATGGACCATCTGTCTCAACACCGGGTTAATTCGTGATCATTGATTTCATTAAAGTCTCCTGAGAAGCCAGGATCGTCCATCCCATGGGAGATTTCATATGAGTACTAATGGAGATGATATAAGTACTTCGACGAAAGTGTACTCCAGGAAAGTTGGAATATCGAAAAGGGAGAATGGTTGAAGGTCGAAGTCCATAAGAATTGGTTCCAAGTGTCGGTATCATGATAAGGTAAAGGGGTTGATTAGAGGTATGAAGGGCCTAGAAGTAAACAATCTCGCTAACACTTTCGAACAAGTTCCTATGTAGAATAATAAAGAGAAAAGTGATAAAGGAACATTGCTTAGAGTGGATAAGCCCGTGGTTTTGATCTGCAATCATAAGAAAAGTGGATTGAAGGAAGCGCCTATGAAAAATTTGAATTTTGTACCAGTTTGAAGGCGATGTGGAATAGTTTGACAATATTGGCACACAACCATTCCATTGCCTCTACAAGATCATATTTGCACAAAAAGGGTGAAAGTGACTTTTTCAGGAAGCCTTAACTTTCAGCTCAGAGATTGTATTGGGGCATGGGAATAATCATCGAAAATATTACTAAGATAATAATGACATTGAATTGTTAAAATTTGGAGAATGATGATATATTTCTTGATGAATTAAGAAGAAAAAATACCTATAGCATTAATTGGAAGATTTCTATAATATGTATAATTCTAACAAAAATGGGTTCTTGCATATTTTTCAGGATTAGAGATTTAATTGGATCAATTCCAGTCTAGGATTGGATATCATAGTCATGGAAGCATGACAGAGCTTGTAGAAGTTGGTTGTGGAAACAAAGAACTATAGGGAAAGTAATGAAAAGTGGATAAAGAACTCAAGAATAGTGGAACAAAAGTATTAGTCAACATTTATAGGATCTAAATGAATTGAAAATACAAAAGAAAGAATCCTCACATAAGACATGAATCTAGCAGGTGAATAATGTTAGTAATGGGCATATAAAGGAAAATTATGATTTCCTATCCTTGAAGGAAGAGAGGTGTAGACAATTGCAAATCTTAAGTGTGAGACAAGTAGTCTAATGGACAACTAGGAGTAATAGTATTTGATTCAAGAATGTTGTGGTAGTAGAGTGATGGAATGTTTGAGCTACTTCATTCGAAGGTGATGGAATGTTTCATAGAAGTAAAGTTGGATATGACTACCCAAAAGGAGCTCCTGCAAATTGAGTACATTGGCTGGATTGCAAAATGGCCAAGTGAAATTTGGTTGGAAAGTATGCAGACCAGGGAGTAATAGTGCATATGAGAAGGATGGGAGAACACAAGGAAACAAGGATGTGAAGGAATTCAAGGACAACCAACTACAACATAAATAAATAAATAAATATGTGAATTGAAACAAAAATACACTAGAGTTCATGAGGCATACAATGAAGTTAAAATTCGTATGAATTAGTAGGCATGTTGACAATGAATGCTTGGTGCATATGGATGTGTAATTGTGCATATGCACAAGCTTGGATATGCATATAACATGCTTGTGAACTTCGAATAGTTTGTTATTATGAAATAATGATGTTATGGAAATTGAGTATGATTAATGATGAATTATGTCTTCAAGAAAAATGATATAGCATGGTTAAAGATGTGGATGTTGATGTTTCTTACAGTAATGACCCCTGTCGTTACGACAACATACGACGCATAACAAGAGCTATTTATATTTTTATTAAGAAAGGAAGTAACAACAACAACATTCATTCAACGCCACTCGATGATGAACATAGCACATGCAACCTGGGCAACAACTTCGACAACCAGTAATTAGAACCTTCCCGATGAGTGGGTGACAATCACATTAACATTATAAACCTAAACAACCCTACTCATAAAAACAAATTCATCCACATAGAGGTGCAAACCCTAAGCCAAGATTCATGTGCGTTTGTTGATCAACGCACGCAATGATCCATTCATAAGGTATCACATCGCCACCTTGTGACCGAGGCGCTAGGGACTCGCACGCAAACAAATGATTCCAACGCTTATACCAAACATAAAATATAACGTGCCTGAATTCCACTGGCACTGACATACATTATTACTGAAGGAGAATGGTTTAAGGTTGTAAATGAATGGAGAAGTGTTAAAAGTAAGAAACTTTGTAGACGCAAAATATCAGTCTAACTTCTATAAGCTTTTCTTATTCCATTAAAAATTTTCACAATAAAACAAGGTCTTAGTAAGAGCTTATACACATTATGAATCTAATATCAATCGAAGAGTTCTAAATAAGGTAAAGAAAAGAACTATGACCAAATTTCTNGTAACTTTTAAAACTCTGTTATAAATCCCAAAAGAAACATGGTACCATGTGAGTGTCCACTCCTGGATAAAATGTGTGACAGATTGGATTTTATTTAACATGAACTTTAGTATGACAAGCCTTTCTACGAAGGCAACAAAGATTTTGGTTCAGTGTTTAGAGTTAGTCAGAATGGGGCAGAGAGATTTACCTGAATGGTTAGAATCGATAAAAGTGAGGAGCTATCTATTCAATCAATAAAAGAGGTTGTAAGAACCTCGCCAATACATTTAATATATCCTTACCATTACCAATACTAAAACACCATTTAAACTGTTAGCTAGTGCTAAGACACCAACACTAATACACCATTAAATTGTTGACTACTGCTAGCAAGGTTTATGTTTGAATCCAAAATTTAGGTTTTATTTCCAATTCGAATACCAAAAATTTGGCCTATTTAAAGTGCAAAGGGAATATTATAGAATGATTAGAAAAGCATATAAATTGATTGGTAGAAGACAGATCTCAACAGGGAGTCTCTTTCCTTTACTAACCACTGAGGATTTGACCCCATGATATCTGAGGCATTCTCATTAAATTGATAGAAGGTTAGAACACTAGAATAATGATTCATATATATTAGTAATCTACCAGAATGTGCAAAAAGGGAAGAATCAATGGAACAAGAGAATAGAGTGTATTGGAACTGGAAAAATTCTCTAGATCATTCAGAATGCCAAAATGGTTGTTTAAGTATTCACTTCGATGATTCTGTATTTCTTTCTAATTGATAAACTCTATTA
>JASDQU010437414.1:36091-52612 GCA_032191745.1 Picea mariana | reverse complement strand
TCTCTTCAACTTAGGATTTTTGGGTTCCTCTACATTTTAATTTTCTTGGTCAATACGCATATCAGAAAATTCATCTACGACCTAGAGAAATCTACTAAGCTCATCATCATCTTCAAATACTTTCCAGTACTTGACATTGTCAGGTAGGGATGGTCTGTATTTGGCTTGGATTTCATATTTCAGTCTAGGAGGCATGGGAGGAATGAACATACTATCCGAGACAACAAGGGAATCAACTAGGTGATTCATAGCTCTGGGTATATAAGAAATATCAAAAATGGAAAAAGAGTCCCTGAGTTTCCATACCTCATCTCTGTAAGCTTTCAACCTGACATGTTTTTCTTGGAAGGTATTGTTTACTTGTTGTATGATGAGATCCTCATCTCCAAACTCTTTTAGACCTTTGATTCCCATCTCCTTGGTATAATTTAATCCCAACAACAAAGCCTCATACTCTGCTATATTGTTAGTAGTCTTGAAATCAAGTTTAAAAGACAAATGAATAGCCTCCTTTGAAGGAGAAATCAAAACTACACCTGCACCTTCTGATTCTTTGGAACTAGCACCATCAAAGAACATACTCCAGATGGGAGTACTCTCTCCATAAGACTGCTGATAAGTAGGATTTGTGAGCTACAAAGGAGCTGGCTGAGAATCATCTATTTGCAGAATGCATGCCCCAAAGTCCGTTTCCAATGTAAAGATGGGATGGTTTACAAAACATTTCTCATCACTAATGATGTAGGCAAGATTATTCTCTCTGTAAAGTCTCTTTACCTCTCCTCCAAACACCGGGACTGTGGCATACGAAAGATCCATCTGTAGGGTACCACCTAGCCTTTTTCTACATAAATGTGACAAGAGGAGGCCCAACTTGGTTGGGATATCAGCCACTACAACATCCATTACCATGCTTCTCATTGGAAGCTAGGCAAGGTTTATGACAAGGTATTTTATGAGGTCAAGGCATCTGACTTTCCTAGAGTCAAAAGAGAAGAGATCATGGTAAGGTTTTGTGATGTCAAGACCAAGCTCATCCATCACTTATTTAGGCATAAGATTCTATGACGCTCTCGAGTCAAGAAAGCAGTTGTGAAGGATCTTGTCATGGACATTCAGGGATATGTAGAAGGGTGGACAAGAATCATGTCAGTCCTCAACCATAGGTCCTATAGTCACTGTGGGCTTATCATATTGAAGGTTTACATAATCAACAACTATGGGAGTCTTTGGTTGAAGGGACTTCAAGATAGCAGACTTGAATATATCATTCTTCATAAGTTTAGTCAATGGCATAGGTATTTTTACCTCATTAAATGAATATGATATTTTGTTGGAAGGTCTTACCTCATTAGAGGGAGCTCTGAGGGACACCTTTTTCTTAGCTTGGGGCTGAAATGGATTCTGCTGCTATTTTACAGGATTGGAGATTTGCTTTGCAGGAGCAGCAGGCTGCTTGGCAGCAACATCTTTATTTTTTCAGGGGGCAGCAAGCAATGGCTTTGAAGCAATAGTCTTAGGTCTTAAATTATAACCTGGTTGATCACATGTCTTATAGAAAGATTCTTCAATGCTTGTTTCATTAATCTTCTCATTCATGAGGGACTCCTCATAGTCTATTTATGTCAAGAAAGAGGAATTAGCATCATCCTCGAAGAAATTGATGGCATGTTCTTCTTCAACTTCACCATGAGATAGCTCCTTCTCTTCTTCTAGCATGACATTTTGGAAAGGAGCCCTGATCCTTTGGTCTTCAGTTACATTCTTGTCTCTCTGAAGGATATAGACCTGCTGGTTGTTCCTTCTGTAAGGGAATGCATTAGGATTCATGGGAGCATAGGCATTAGGCTCTTTACTTCTTGCTGGTTGCTGACTCTGAATTTTCAATTTTGACATCTCCGAGGTCAAGCTGTCCAACATCTTAGCCATCTTTTCCATTTTGGTATTTGAAGAAGAAGGAGGATCAGCAGTTGACTTCTTTCTTTCAAAATTTCCTTTAAGTTTCTGGGATGCCACAATGTTATATTCAACCTCAAGAGAAACATCTTGCATTAAGGCGAGTGTGGATGACCTTCTTTCTCTAAGGATCAAGCAGAATTCTGGATCAAAGGTAGAAGAGTAAGTAATCTTGCCTGATGCATCAGTTCGCTTGATCTCTGCAGGGATCTTGCCAAACATCTTATTGAATATTTTGGTGAAGTCTGAGACAAATTCACCATTTTCTCTTCTTAGATTTCCAAATTCAGTAATATAATACAAAAGGTCTCTTCTTTCTCCCCAATGTTTCAAAAACACTTCATCTAATTGCTCAATACCTCCCACTAAATTAGCTGGTAGTTCCTTGAACCACTTCCTAGCTTGACCATCCAAGCTCTGCACAAACATTCTGGTCCAAACATCTTCCTCGGAAATGTTAATTCTCTCAGCATAGGCATAGAAAGCCTCTATGTGCTCTTCAACAGTATAATCTCTAGATCCAGTAAACTTGGGCATGTACTTCTGATAATCTCCTGTTGGCATGGCTAATAAGGGATTGGGCAAAATAAGAGGAGAATACCTATTGGCTAAGATCTATTCCATTTTTGTCAAAGGAGCAGCCATGGAAATCTTAGGGGTTGATGCAGAGGAATATATTTTTGTAGATGATGGTTGCTATGGGACAGGTGGGACTATGGACAATGGTGGTTTTACTTCACTGAGGAATGAAGTGGAACCACTGGTAGAATGACTACCTTGAAATGTGGTTCTTGAATAAGGTGGGAAATAACAAACTTTGTAAAACTGGCCGAGCAACAAGGCCAAGTTTTCCTCACCTTTAGAGAAAAGATCTTGTAAAATATCTTCAAGAACGAGCAAACTGGTATGGGTATAGAAAAAAAAAATTCCAGGCTCAGTTTGTGAAGAATTCAAGGAAGAGGAAGAGTCCTATTCTTGGATAGATTCTACAACTTCTGTTCCTAAGTCAGATATAGTAATATGCTCAGAAATGGGATCTATAACATCAGAAGAAATTGAAGGCTCATCACCCTTCAAGATTTCTGAATCAATTACAATTTTTTGAGAACTAGAAGTTTTAGCAGAAGTGGATTCGACAAGAGGTTCTCTAGATACAAATGAAGCAATTCTTCTTGAAATACCTAGTCTAGATGCTCTTGCAGATCTGGAAGTTTGTCTTTGCAGTTCTTTTCCACTTCTAATGATCTTCTCAGGGTCTAAAACTAGTGTTTCCAGCGGCCTTTCTTGATTTCCTCTTGTATGAGCCCTTCTCGGAGCCACTTTGTTCCAATGGAGTCACCAGATAGATGATTACAACCAAAAAAGTGTCCACACATTGTCTATCATCAAAGTTGGATCTATGTCGTTTCCTAAGAAAGATGAGCTTCAATCTCTGTTCCCCGACAACGACGCCAATTTGTTATCACTCCAGGAAACTCTCCTAGGTTGTATCTTAGAGATGCCTAGTAACTTAACTATTTTTATAATTATTTACTCAATAATGGGTGTGGGGTTCGATCAAGATGAATATCTAAATCATTGGATTGTATCTTCAAGACATTCTAGTTATATTCAAACAGTACAAGGCCTTCAAGAGCTATTATCAAATAGGTTTGTAAATCAAATGGATAAGAAACCAATCAATTAACTAGAACATAGATAAACAATATATATGATGGGTCAACAAACTAGCAGTGGATGCTTATGATTATTATCTAATAATCAAAGGTAAGATGACAGTTACCATAGGACATTTAAACAGAGACAAAGAAATAATTTCAACTCATAGGCATAGAATAGAAATGAAATGAAAGACTAACAATAACAATGAAAAAAGCTTGTAGGTTGAATATATTAAAGAAAGTGTCTGTATCACAATAACAATAGAGTCTAGAACTCAAAATAGAACCCTCCATTCTTCCAATATTTTTGGCTTTATAGCCTTCACAAACAGTTTCCAGATCCTAGGATACTGGATTGAATTTTGCCAAAAATAGAAAGTCAATAATTGGCCCAAGAAAATAGGCAAAGATCCTATAAAATAGGTCAATTCCTATTCTTGGGCGATCTTCATGTCATTTAGATTCTTTGACAGGTGTAGTAAGCCTTCCAAGGCTGATGGATTTTCATGAGATATGAGAGAAGTCAAAAATGACACCTGCTGACAATAAAACAATTTTATCCCTGAAAATAGCTAACCAATTTTGACCTTTCCGCCTTGTAGAGCATCTCCAAAATCAAAACAGACTCTTGATAAGGATGTCATTAATTATTGTCTATTGATTGGAACTATTCCTGAGGCTTTTGGACAAGGAAAACCTGTATCTCTGCAAATATACTAACTTTTTTCCCTGTCAGTGCTTTCGGTAGTTAGAATAGACAAAATCTGGACCAATTAGCTACCGAAAGAACTTCTTTTGGTGGCTAATGAACAATCAAAATGTTCAACTAAGCCACCGAAAGTTCTGTCTTAGTGAAATTATCAAAATTTAGAAATACCTTTTGTCTTAGCTCCAAAACGCCTTAGGGATGATCTTTTGAGGCTTCTGCACCTTGCTCAACTTCTGGGAAGACTGTAGGATTGTTGGTTGCCTCTGGTTCATTGCAATGAACTGCTACCTCTACTAAGGTTTCAAGAGTAGCATGTGTTTGAGACTGGTGTTTTGAAGACATAGCTTGCGACCTTAAAGCCCTGACCTTTTTCTTCAAGTACCTAGATACTCTCCATAAGTTGTTGTAATCTTTTACAATCTTCTCCTTCTTTTTCTTTCCTTTATGATTTCATGTGCTAATCTTTCTAAGGCTGAGTTTATTTCTACAAAATTCTTCGACAGGGTTTCATATCTGGTTTTAATTACCCTTTCTATCACTTCTTGTTGAGCTAACTTCTTTTTAAGCTTATTTATTTCCTTTGATTTACTCTGCTTCACTTTTTTGCTGGATGAGGCATCTACAACTTGTAGTTCTTGTTCTTCTTGGGGTGTAGGTGATGGAATATATTCATACCTTGCTATGAATACATTTACATATACTGAATCTTCATGCCCTGTGGTAACTGAATCTTCATGCCCTGTTTCAATCTGGTGCTCTTCATCCTCCAAGTATGTGTAGGGAAGATTAAGAATGCTCTTGTTCACTGGGGATTCTTCAGACTTCTCTGTCTCAATGCTAAAGTTTAGTTTCTTCTTTATTTTATTAGGCTTAGAAGAAGGAGAGGGATGATTAATTGGAAATAGAGAGATAGCTCTCCTCCTCCTCTTTCCATTTCTGGAAGTAGAAGACTTCTTGGAATAAGGACTCTTTTTACCCTCTGGTTGTACATCAGTCTGAAAATCATTCTAGAACAAGAAGTAATTCCATTCTTTGCTTCTTCTCTGAAACAACTCATAAACCAAGAGTTTAATCAAACCATGGTGGGATAGCCTGCTGGCAACCTTATTGGGCTTAGCCTTGACCTGATGAGCCATATTATATAAGCTTCAGTGGAGATAATAGGGAAGATTGAGTGGGTTTCTACCCGTGAAATGGTTCATGAGTTTGAAATGGTAAATCATCACCCTATTATATCTACCTTCACAAGTTATATAAACCAGAATGGATTTTAATAACTGTTTCCATTTCTCTTCAAGAAAAGACATAAGAATGTCTTTCTTCCATACCAAACCCTTGTGTTTTGGTTTCAAGTAGGACCTAAATTCAACATTCTTTGTGATAGTGGTTTTGAACCGTTTTTCTCTAGTCCTGGGAAGCTCTGTCACCTCAGCTATGAGGGCTTCATCCACCTAGAATTCATCTTGATTGATGACTGTTTTCTTTCCATTGAAAGTCAGGGAAAAAGCTTATGCCACCTGTTGGTGAGAGGTCTGTAATTTTTCACAAACATTATAGCAACCTGCATCCCTGAAAAGTTGGCATACCTCCTGGTGTGATTCCAAGTAACTAATGTCGTCTAGCTCCTTCCTCAGAGTTGATCCTCCTTTCTTCATCTGTTGCAATGTTCCTATACACCTCCAATTGGAAAATTTGGTTTTGGGGGAAAATTATAGAACGTAGACTTAGGAAGATTTGGCTCGGCTGTGACAAGGACAAGAAGTATGAGGCGTGCATTAGAACATGGCGTTGATTACAAGGGATGTGAAAGAGCAGCTTAAGATTTGAAACAATCATGGTTGGTGACTGTAATGATGGGAAGTACGTAACCATGTGATTTGATGAAATAACAATTTGAAAAGATTCGGTATATAATGGAGAGATCAGCTCCAAGTCTCTAAATTTTTTTTCCTCCTATCTTTTCGGCTGCCAATTGTAATTATAAAACCTCAAACCCGATGGTTTAGGCATGTGAAAGGATGTGCTGACTCCTCCCACGCTCCTGCGATTTTGGTGGCTAAAATAGCCCTGAATTTCTTTGTTTAAGATGCCAAAAGCTAGGGCTTTCAATAGCTAAGAAGCACCTTTGAAGAAGCGCCTAAGCCAGTGAAACCTGAGAATTGACTTAAATCAAATTAAAATGAAACCAAATTGTTTTTCTAAACTTTATTACATGCATAAAGCTCTCAAAAATGAGCTTTAAAAATTTTAAAATGTTTTTTTTGAATGACATCCTATCACCTAAAATAAAACAACTTGATTAATTTATTTGAGGAGATAACACCCTCTACTCCAATGTGAGTCTGGTTGCCAAGCTATCATCATCCTGCATCCATCAATGAATCATGTCAGCAATAACAATCAACATCACAATATCTAATCATATGTACATATGTCACATCAACAACATTTAAACCCTAACAGTCCACTCCCTAACTCGATCCAGATTCCAAGGGGTTTCATCGATGCCTTAACATCCTCAAGGCCCGGAGTCCTACATAGTTAGGAGAATCTAGTCAATAGAACATGTCTGTGTAAATACAACAAAATAACATATCATCAAATCCACGATATCTCATAATCATAATCAAAATGACCAATAATATAATGACCTGCTTCACTTGCACGCAAGTGTCCTCAAAGAATAAGTTCGCTCAGTGTGCACAAGAGCAGGATATTACATATGCCCCCTCTTGTTTTAAACTTCATACCAAAGTTTCAGAGTATGTAAGTGATGAAATAAAGTGTGTCAGAATATCATAGGTCTAGCTACCAAACAAAATGGAAACTATTGATGCATATCATTTGCATCCTCCCAGGTCGCTGAGTGTGGACTATAGTTGTCCCACTAGACCTTGGCCTAGTCTACTATTTGATGTCGTAGCTATCGAATTCCATGGTCCAGGATGCATATTATCTCCGCCGTGAGATAACCCTCATCTGATACTTGCAAGGAAATCATGTCAATAACATGTGTAGGATCACTAACATAATGTCTCAAAACAGATAAGTGAAAAACATCGAGCATACGCCTCGAAGAATCAGGCAAGGCTAGTCGATAGGCTATAGACCCCTTCCTTTCCACAAACTTGAAGGGTCCCACAAACCTAGGGGAGAGTTAAACACCCTTTTCAAACTTGATCAAACTCTTATGCAGGTTCACCCACAAGAAGATTGAATTGCCAACTTCATAACTACGATCGACACGACGCGCATTGGCATAACTCTTTTGTCGATCCAACGCTTCCTTTATCCTTTGTCTTATGGTTTTCATTTGGTATTCCATTTCTTGTATTGCTTCAGGTCCCACCAAGAACCTATCCTCAATCCAATCCCAACTCAAAGGCATATGACATAGTTGCCCGTAAAGAAACTCGAAAGGCCCCATCTTAATGGTGCTTTCATAACTATTGTTGTATGCAAACTCTACCAGTGGCAAGAATTCTTCCCAATTCTTTTGTTGGTCCATCACGTACATACGCAACATTTCCTCCAAGATTTGGTTTGTTCTTTCGGTATGCTCGTCTGTCTCTGGGTGATACGTAGTACTAAAGTTAAGTTGGGTTCCCAATGTCCCCTGGAAACTAGTCCATAATTATCCTGTAAACACCGATCCTCTATCGGATATAATCCTCTTAGGCACACCATACAGCCTCAAAATCTCGCTGATGAAAACTCTAGCCATGTCAGGTTCCTGATACGTCATATGCACAGGGATAAAATGAGCACTCTTCGTCAGAGTGTAGACTACCACAAAAATCGATTTGTGTCTCCTTGCCGTTAGTGGCAGTCCAACAATGAAATCCATCGAAATAACCTCCCTTTTTTATTCTAGAATAGCGTGTGGTTGTAGTAATCCTGCTGGATGTCTATGTTTATCTTTCACCTTCTGACATTCTAGACATCTTTCCACATAGTTGACTATGTCTTCCTTCTTTCCTTTCCAGAATAATAAGGGTTTAAGGTCCGATCTCATCTTCGTGACTCCAGGATGAGCCATGTACACTTCTCTATGAGCCTCATTTAGGATCAAACACCTCAACTTGTCATTGGGTGGTACGTAAATTAAAATTTTAAATCTCAATAATCCATCATTGTCCACAGTAAATCCCTCAAATTTTGGTACCATCATTGTGTTTTGTCCGATAAAATCCTTGACCTCCTTGTACCAGTCATTGTCACGCTATAAAGTTAAAATATTTTCATGTAGATTCTTCTAAAGAGGCATCTCCAAAAACATTTGTGGTCTCCGACTCAACACATATGTCACTCTATTCATGGTTCCTTTTATGTAAGTAATCTTGAAATTGTACTCGCTAAGCAATTCTGACCAATGTCGTTGTCACGTGTTTAAGTCGCTTTGCGTAAAGCTGTGATGTAGACCACAGTGGTCCATTTTTAGTTTTAATTTCCATCCAATAAGGTAGTGTCTCCAAACTCTCAAGGCATAAACAATGGCTAACAACCCCAAATCAGGCATCGCATAGTTCTCCTCATGCCTTCTCAACTTTCTCGAGATGTAAGCAATCACTCGACCGTCTTGCATTAATACTTTGCCTAAGCCTTCCTTGGATGCGTTAGTGCATACCAAGAAGCCTACATCCATGTTAGGGACCTTCAATATTGGTGTTGTCTTCAACAACTCCTTGAGCCTCCAAAATGACTTCGTGCATATCTCGATCCAAACAAACTTCTTATTCTTCTTCTCCAATTCCATAATCGTATTTGCTATCTTCAAAAAACTCTCAACGAACCGTCGATAGTATCCTGCTAAACCCATGAAGCTATGCACTTCCATAATAGCATCGACCTTTGTTGGATCCATAACGATACCTTTGTCAGAGATGACATGCCCTAAGTAGTGAATCTTTGATTGATAAAAGGAGCATTTCGACAGCTTCCCAAACAATTTGTTCTCTTGTAGACACTATAGCACCAAGAGAAAGTGATTTTCATGCTCCTCCATCATCCGAGAGTAATTCCAAATATCATCAATGAATACTTGGATGATCATGTCCAAGTATTCGCAGAACACCCCATTCATCAAACTCATAAATACACCTGGGGTGTTCATCAACCCAAACAGTAAAACAATAAACTCATAATGTCCAAACCTCATATTAAAGGAGGTCTTAGGGATGTCATCCTCCTTGATCCATAATTGGTGATACCTTGATCTCAATTCGATCTTTTAAAACGTTGTCGCATTTTTCATCTGATCAAATAGATCATCAATACTAGGCAACGGATACTGATTCTTGATCATTTCCTTGTTCAATTGACGATAGTCAATGCAGAGACTCCATGACCCATCCTTCTTTCGTACGTAGATAATAGGCGCACCCCACAGTGGAACACTTGGACGTATAAGTTTTAGGTCCAGCAACTCCTTCAGTTGCATTTTCAACTCTTGAACTCTGGGGTCGACATCCAATAAGGTGTTCTTTCTATCAGTTCAGTCCCCAGTTTTAGTTCTATGGTAAATTCCAATTCCCTCTCAGGTAGAATCCCAGGTAATTCCTTAGGGAAGATGTTCGCAAACTCTCGCACTACCGGAAAGTGTTCTAGACCTTCCACTACTCCCTTCTCGTTAACGCAAGGATTGAATAAAGATTACATCCCTTGCGCATGCTCTTCCATAGATGTAAATAAGACATGAACCTCATGGAGACTCCCTGATTCCGACCTACAATCATGTGTCTCTGTCCCTCGTCATAGACCAATCTAAACCATTTTGTCTTACATTAAAGTATCGCACCATGCGATTCCAACCAGTCCATATCGATCACGACGTCATAAGACCCTAAGGTTGTGACATATAGGTTGGCCCTAGTGACCAACTCTCCCAGTTTAAGGCTATAGCCCGTAACCTTCCCACCAACCTTTTGTTTGGCTCTCGAAGCCATTTCTACAAAGCTAAACTCATCTTGTTCGATTGCCTTTACCTTAATCCTTTTTAGAACTGCACCAAAAATAAAAGTCTTTGTAGCACCTGGATCTATCAAAATACTAAGGGTATGGCCAGTGACAGTACCTGACGTCTCGAGCACATTCGACTGGTGCTCTACTTGGTGGTTATTAACCATTGCATGAATACGATGGGACTTTCCCAAATCTCCCATGGTAGTGGGTCCGGCTGATCCATATTCTCTGGTTTTATCCACTGGGCAGTCATGGTAGTAATGTGGCTCCCCACATGTCCAACACCCTTTGTTCGGTCTAGTGCTCCTGCCACTCGAATTAGAATATGACGGCTCACCATCTTGGAACCTTGGTATGTTCTACTAAACATGCCTAAACTATTGTTGTTGTGGTCGATGTTGTTGTTGGTGTTGTGGTCCTCAATAAGGATTTCGTTGTTAAGGCATTGGTCGCCAAGGTGTAGTGCAAGTGGATCTTGTCTAGAAGCTAAGATATCCTGGTGAATGTCTAGTTGGCGTCTGATGCTGTTGCACACTAGATGATGCCTGTCATGCTGGTCTCGCTAGTGTCCTACTTTGACCCTTGCTGATAATATCCTCCTCTACTATGAGGGCCTTCTAGACAATATCATGCAAGGTTTGAGGCATCAAAATCCTAACCCTTGCATGAATGCTAACATTAAGGCCAAACAAGAAACTGTTGACCTTAATTTTCTCGGTATTTAGGTGCGGAGCATATCGAAACGGCTCCATAAAACGAGCCTCATACTCGGGCACCATCCGACCACACTATCGCAAGGCATTGAACTTGTTGAGTTGATGCTCAATGAATTCCTCCAAAATATACCTCTCCTGGAACCGTTCCTGAAACAATTCCCATGGCACATCTTCGACTGCCATGTTCAATTGCGGCAGGAGCGTATTCCATCATAGAAGAGCGCTCCCCTTCATTTGAAAGACCGCCCTGCAAACCTTCATGCTAGAGGTTGAAATCACGAAGCGTGAAGCCCATAACCTTTCTCTCCAGCCATGCTTCGATGGTTGAGTCATCTATGACACTCGTGGACTTGAGAACGTATCCCTCTCGAGATCTCAACGAATGCTAATGGTACTGGCTGGGGTGCATTGTGGACCTCAGGGGTACAAATGCCTGTTGACGGGAAAAAATGACCGTCTATCAACTGGAAGAACGAATCAGGTCTGGGGTTGTCTAAATAACCCAAGTCGTTTGATGTAACTCATTCCGACGGGTTTAATGGCTCTGTTATCCAATCTAAAAGTCCTAAAAGAAACAAATAAAAGAAATGAAATAACTAACTAATTACCAATCACTATATATATATATATATATATATATATATATATATATGTACATATGTATAATGTAACTACTGTAAATATATTTAAACATAAGATTTACTTAACTTACTTATGTACATGATATACAAAATGCAATTTTTAATCTAAACTTACAAAACTCAATGTGAAAAATGATTGCTTCGAAGAAGCAGATAAAGAAAGCACATAAAAATATTTTTTCATTTTTCCTTTATAAATCTAAACTAATATAAAAAAAGAATACTATGAAAAACAAATGTATGGATAGTCAAAAGCCGAACCATACATTCGAGTTTCAGTGATAAGTAAATGACAGAAAAATATAAATGAGCTAACCTGTTAGTGAGTTAGCGACATGTATCCAAGTATCTGCATGATTAGAGGACGTCCAACTACCGTGTCCAAGAGGGAAACCTGCAATGAACCTTAATATTGTTCTAAATAAATCCATAACAATGTGTTGGCAGTTGAGTTTTAATCACAGAATAGATGATACGAATAAATCCTGTGATCTTATGATCGCAATAGATTAAATTAAGATAAATATGATCATAACAACATTGCATTTGATCATTCAACTAAAAATTAAAGAGAAATCCTGTCATTTAAGCTGAATAGATGATCACACTATTGATATCTAGAGGATCAAATATGGACGGTATTTATAAAGAATTATCACAAAACATAACATATTGTGAAGTCTAAAGTTATAAAAACCTATTAGTTTATCAGGATAAACAAAGTATAAATGAAAACACTATTTACAGGAAGCTAAAGATAAAATGCAAATTGTCGTTCCATTAAAGTTTGTGAATTAATTGTCCACCTTCAGCCCCAGACTAATATGTCTTCATTACAAAAATATGTAGTATTTAAAGAGTTATTGTAAGCTAAACATCCTATCTTGTAAGATAGGATCAGATCTCAAAAGGATCTACAAGTTACAAAAATCGAGGGTCCAAAAAGTCACTCGATATCAAATTGAATCTTCAAAATTATGAAAGTTTTGTTTTGATTTACAAAATAAGCCAAAAGAAATGGCTAATTAACTAAGTCCAGAAATGCTCCATCTTATGAGATCACCAAAAGATACATGATATCCTGAAAGAAAAACGAAATGTAAAAATTAGATATTTATTTAACTAATATTTTCCAAAATTGTACATGAGAATTGACTGGCTACAAAATCTGTTGATTCTGGAGGTAGTCTTATTTTAAACAACATAAATCAAACTCAATCCATATTAATTAGAAAAATAACAATAAAAGCATAACTAAGATAAAAAAATATATAAAATATCAATTGAATACTAAATTCGAATATCAGAGTTGATCACTTCTTTGACACACTCAACATTTTTTACTATGACATTGTCAGTCCTTTTCAAATGTTTTCCTTGCCTTTGTGCACTGATCTTGAGCTTGTGGTTTTCAATTGTTAATAAGTCATTTTGATCCATAAGGGTCTTGATATTCGCTTGAAGGACAGAGACATCTGTGTAATATTGTCCTATCCAATGTAGACACACTTCACACTGTGGATATGGGACAGTCGGTTGAGGAAGCACATGACTGTGCGTCAAAACATTACCACTATCCACCGTGGGATTTTGACCGAGTTTAATTCTTGGAAAATTTTTGTTGTGTTTCAGGCATGGTGGCAAGTTATTTACATAATCAAAAGTTTGACGGAGATCCATTTTAGAGTAATTCGGGTCTTCATCTACCAGGAACTTTTCGATCTCAAAATCAGAGCTTTCATGGACCTCAATCGCTTCGATCGAGCTCACATGAGCTTTTGATCTATTTTGTAGGCTCCTCGAGATTAGTCTCCCAACCTTTTTGTTATTAAACCCTATGTATGGATGCTTCTTTGATAGTTTGTGTGAGTGTTTATTGATGGTTCTTGCAATGGTATTAGGGCAAACATACTTCTCACGCTCAAGAGATTCAACGACCCTAGGGATAGCATCCTGTTACTCGAATATAGCATGATCGGGCTTAGCCCTTTCACAGGGTTTTTCGCATAAGAAATTTGGCCTGTCACCGGAAGGAACATGAGGCCTTTCTAGCATAAGCTTATCAACCACATGAATCTCTACAGGGTTTACTGTAACAAAGACATTGTGGGTTACAAAATTATCCCAATCGCCACCCTATATATTCAAATGATGGACTAACAACAATCTAATCAACCCATGGTGGAATAAACTGGAATTCAAACTCTACCTTTTATATCTCTTAGAAATTTTATATAAACTCCTCAATAAGTAAAATGGCATGTTTAATTGAAAACCGATGAAATGCATTAGGAGTCTTATGTGGTAAAGGAAAATGACGTCGTAACAACCTTCACATGTAATGAATTTCCTCAACACTACCAATAAACCATGCCACCTAATCTTCAACAAAGATATTGGCATACCTTTGCCACAACAATGGATTTTCTGAGAGGTAACAAACAAACTCCATGGCACCTCGTCCAACTTGGAATTTTTAAACCTTTTTTTCCCGGTAAGGGGGAGGCCCATTGCCTCGCTCAGAAATTCCTCAGTGATTTCTAATTGAACATCGCCCACTTTGGCTCTGCATCCATTGAAAGTGAGGACGAACTCTTGGGATGCTTGTAAGTTATAACCCTAGAATTTCTTGAGAAACTCAACCCAACCCTGACTCTTAAGGTCTTCACTCACATCATCATACATAAGAAAGGTTTGGGAGCCATTTGGCTCGACACGGACGACAGGGGCCATAAGGGTTTAGACAGGCAGTCACGAAGGCGACCATAACTCACTGTGAGCATAAGGGTTTCAAAAACAAAGGAAACCAGAGAAAATAACGAAGGAATAAAACCCACCATTACCTTAGTGTGACTAAAATGAGAGCATAAGGGGTTTCAAGTCATGAAAATTTGGGCGTTTTGGGTAATGAATTCCATGAGTATAGAACGAAACCCAAGACTTTAGTTTGGAATGATGGATATGTCGATTCAAAATGCCACGTAAGACAGAGTACAGGGTATGACCAAGTTTGACTCTCATCATATGTAATGGGCACCTTGATTTGCCAAGGTTAGGAGAGGATGCGATCCAAAAATCAAAATACCAATCAAAGGATTTTAAAATTGAAAATGATCTATCGAGAAATGAAGAAGCTTGTAGTCTTAATGCCAATCTATTCTTGATGTGTTTACAATGTACTAAAGATATAACTCATAATCCAGGGGTAACTCAAAAACAAATGTTTTATTGATATATGATAAGTTTCAAAGAAAAACACCATTCATTAAAAGAGTTGTAAGAATATTGACCCTACATAAAGACCACGCCTTGGATATAATTGCAACTTGATTATAAGTTTCAATGTTTCATTCATGCTTTCATTCATGAATGAAGCATGAAAACGAAAATAATAAATTAGGAACAATCAAAAAGTCTTATTTACAACTAAGTAGTCACCTTCAAATAGTAATATTTACATGACGAAACATAGGCAGCTACATGAATCGTTATTTGTCAGTTTAAAAGGAAACAATCGTGTAGGGCTGCCAACAATGGGAACTTACTGGGAGAATCAGTTATCTATGCATCACTGACGAGTTCATGTTGGGACTACTTAGAATGACTATAGATCAAGAATAGCTGAAGGACATCAAGCATCCCAACAATCATTACACAATCCAGGTTCATATATCTTCCTGTTCAACTGAAATATGGTGACAAATTTTAAAAAAGAGAGCAACGATGGTCAAGTCCATGGATTCGATACTATTGACAGGGCCACTACTACCAACAGGTGTCCATAGCCTCGACAGGGATGTCAATTAACCCACTCTGACGCCTCTACCTTGTCCAAGAAATTTCAATTCAAAATGAAGGATGCTTATGACCAATATCAAAATTTATACCTGAGAAATTTCTTGAACCTAATATTTCTTCGCTGCCAGCGGGCCTATTTAGTACCTCAACGAAGTTGTCTTGGCATCATGCATGCATTTACCCACTGCCAATGGACATGTTCAATATCCCGGTGGGTTTGTAAACACTTCCCACAACTCTCGAGAATTTTTTTACAATCTGATATAAATTTTAAAAATATTCAAAAGAGCAGGGTGATGTTGAAAATTCCAGTCTTTAGAACACTTATCATTTTCCAGCCTTTAATTTTCTATTTAATCACCTTCATTATGATCTGAAATTAGTTTCTTGATCAAAATAATTTTTTGAGGACAAGAAGGATTACTTGAATCGCTTTCTTTAAAAGTAGGGACAGCGTAAAAACTTTAAAGATGGTCGTGTCTGCTCATAATTATAAAGTGAGACCAAGAAATCTGTTTCAAACATAAATTTTCTTTAGCTAGTCTGTGTTTCAACAATTCACAGCATTGATGCTCTTGAGAAGACATTAATAATTTCTTCATGATGATGCATTCTAGTTCCCCTTAACTAACTAAAAGGCGACACAGACATAAGTTTAACCAAAAAGCAGCGAAAACAAACAAAATGAAAAGAACCAAAATCAGAAAATAAAAATAAATCAAAACAGAAAAATATGTACAAAAGGTAGATCTAAAATTATCATGAAAAATACTTCCTGAGAGCTTGTCCATTCATCGAGAAGGTGTCTAGCTGTCCCTCCAAATTCTGTAGGCGGAAAGAGTTGGGACCTTGTTTTTCAACAATTACAAAGGGCCCCAACCATAGGTTCTGGAACTTGGTATGTTCCCCTTTTCCCTCATGAGGTTTATCCCACTTGAGAACCAGATCTCCTACCTCAAAGTTTCTATTTGAAGAAAATTTTGAATTGAACCAGCTTTTCACGATATGTTGATGTTGATCCAGTCTCTCTTTTGCTTGTGCTCTTACTTCCTCTAATTTAAACAAAGCATTGATTCAAC
>JASDQU010437414.1:14013-35956 GCA_032191745.1 Picea mariana | reverse complement strand
CATTAGAAAGCGCATTGTGCCAGTTTTTGTGGTTTTCAGAAACTGTCCTCTTCATGATTTTGATCATATTTTTGTTTGTTTATTATGATAAGTCGTTTCCTTGGGGGTAATAGCTGGCAGAATATTTCAGTTTTATCCCTTTTTCTAAAGAAAAAACACTCATATCGAGGGATGACAAGTAATAATCATTATCGAATACCAAACACTTGGGAATACCGAATCGAGTAATGATGTTTGAGTTAAGGAAAGATATCACCTGACTAGTGTTTACCACTTTTAGTGGTGTAGCCTTGGACCATCTGGTAAAATAATCTGTTGTTGTAATGATGTATTTATGCTGCTACAAGGAAGTGGGGTTAATCGGCCCTATAATGTCAATACCCGACTGCTAAAAAGGAGAATCTATCGAAACAAGCTGCAAAGGGAATGTTGCCTTCTGTACTCGTCCAACAGCCTTTTGGCAGATTATGCATTTACGACATAGTGCATGGGCATATTTGAACAACGTGGGCCAACAATACCCAACTCTTAATACTTTGTGAGCAGTGGTGTCTCTGTTGATGTCCCCACTAGCTTCACTTGCATGAAGTTCAGATAATACTTTCTCTGCTTCATCTCTTTCCAAACAATGCATGAGGACGTTATCAAAATTTTTATGGAATAATACACCATTTACTAGCTGGAAAGGTGAAGATTTTAGTCTTAATACTCTTATCTTTTTGGGATTGAGATGGAAAGGAGCAGAACTGTGTGTTAGATAAAACTTAATATCTTCAAACCAAGAATTAGCAACAACTTGTGCACAACAAATTTGATTTTGACTATGGTGATTTACAGTTAAGACATTAATTTGACTATGTTTCTCTTCAACTGAATCAACCACTAGTTTTCACAGACCTTGACCTCTGACAATTTGTGCAGGAGTAATTTTGAGGTCATACTCTTGTAATGATGTCATATATTTTGCTCGTTTTTCACCTAATTCTTTTTGTACTAATAGGTTTTTGACAACAGGATAAGGCACAACAACTTTAGTTCTGGATTTCAGCAAATATGATTGGAAATGTTTTGTTGCTTTGAAAAATGTATAAGCTTGTTGAGATACTGCCAGGTAGTTAAGACCTGCTCCTTTGAAGGATGAGCTCATAAAGGTAATGGGGATTTCATTTCTTTCAACGTTTTTTTGGGTCAACACAATGGCATAAGATCGATTAGACGTGAAAGTATAAAGAGTGAAATCTTGTGAAAAACCAGGACTCACTAAGGAAGGGGCCTCCGCTATGGATTTTTTGATGGAATTAAAATCTTGATTTTCATGTGGTCCCCAGTGATACTGAACATCCTTTTTAATTAATTTTTTCAATGTCCTTACCATTTCTGAGAAACTTGGGACAAACCTTCTAACAAAATTGATCTGGCCTAAAAACAATTGCATAGATTTTTTGGAGGAGGGGGGAGGAAGTTTGGCAATGGATTGCGTTCTTTTGGGATCAATGATCATCCCATCATTGGATACTATGAATCCGAGAATGTTTCCTTGTTCCACTACAAAGATAGACTTCTTAGGGTTGAGAGATATGTCGTACTTGCATCATCATTCTAGGACAGACCTAAGGTGAGATAAGTGATCTTTCTTGTTTTTGGAGAAAATAGTAATGTCATCAAGAAATACCACTATGGATTGATTGATGAGACCATGAAAAGAAATATCCATTGCTCTTTGAAAAGTGGCCCCGACATTTATAAGCCTAAAAGGAATTTTCCTATAGGCGTAAGTACCCCATGGGGTACGAAAAGTGGTTTTTAACTGGTTTGGGGGAGACATGAGGACCTGGTTGTATCCCAAAAAACTGTCTAGCAGTGATAGTGTTTCGGAACCAGATACCTGTTGAAGAATTTGTTCCATTGGAGGAACAAGATAATTGTCTTTGTCAAACTCTAGGTTCATGTTCCGAAAATCAACACAGAGTCAAATTTCACCACTTTTCTTTCTTAGAGGAACCAGATTAGACACACATTGTGTGTGGCTTACTAGGAAGATTATCTTTGCATTCAATGATTTATTTAGCTCTTTCTTGACTATTGATTCCAGCTTAGGGTGCATCTTTTTCAACTTCTGCTAAAAAGGTTGAGTCTGGGGCTTCATGGGGATGACATGTTATATTATGTTAGGGTCAAAAGTTTTTAAGTCATCATATGTCCAAGCAAAGACATCCTTGAATTCTCTAAATAGTTTTATAAAAGCGGACCACTCTTGCTCGAAACATCCCATTCCCAGATTGATATATTGTGGATTATCGTTAGTCCCTAGATTTACCTTTTCATGAGTCAAGGAAGAAATGTTTGTTTTACAATTTACCGATTTTCTGAATTTATCATGAAAATCATAAAAAAATTCTATTCTTACCACGGATTTAGGGATAGAATTTACCAGATCAGATGTTGATTCAGGAGACCTCGGCTCTGATATTACCATAAAATTGTGGAGATCTTCATTGTGGGTGCCTTCATTAATAACCGCACCTTGGAAGGTGTCCTCCATGTGCAAAAAAATGATGATCTGTTGATCATCATCAAAAACTCTCCAATTACTGAAATTGATGGTCTGAACAATAACTCAATTGAAAATGCATTTGTAGAAATACCTTCTACGAGCAAAATTTTGGAAGCGACGTTAGCTAATAAATCAACCTCAAAATTGTTTAATCTCAGAATGGAATTGATGTAAAATGCGGAAAACTTGTGCATTAGATTCCATACCTCGTTTTGATAACTTTTCAGGTGTGGTGATAGGCAATATATGGAGTTTCTTACCTGTCTGACCACAATTTATGAATCACCAAATACCATTAAGTTCTGTACATTCATATCTACCACTTTCCTGAGTCCTTGCAAAAGTGCCTTGTATTCGACAGTGTTGTTTGTACATTCAAACTCTAATTGACAGGTGATAAAAATTTTATTACCTGTTGGGTCGATGAGTACACATTCTGCACCAAATCCTTCTTTAGATATGGATCCATCGACGTAAAGTGACCATATCTGAGCTTTTTTGGCAGTGTTTGGTACATTTGGAAAAGTTGTTGACTGGGTACATGTCATGAGCTCGAACTATTCTTCTGAATCGGTGATGGGGGAGGTTTCAACCATGAAGTTACCAAAGAAGGTGTTCATTCCCTGCATTTCGATTGAATTAGTGGAAGAAGTAAATGGTTCATTAGCGTCGCTCAAATCCGTCAGAGTGTGTTTCAGGTAACGTTCACGATTAATCCTAATTTTGTTTGGCTTTCCATTTTCTGGTAGCCACAAATGAGCCCAATCTGTTGCAAAGTATCCATGTAGCATTTTGGACCAATCCTTGATTAAGAATAAACCATAAACTTTAGGGATGTCAACAACAATGATATCAATAATTTGGTGAACCATAGGATTAGAAGATAGCCTAACGAGTACATTTTTTAGTTCACCAATTACCTTAACATTCGTTCGATCGAGCTGAATGATTTTAATACTAAAAGGTTTAACTTCAGCATTGATTTTTTGGCAAACAGACAAGGGCATCACATTTGATGATGCGCCAAAATCTACCATGAAATTATGTACATTTCTATTGAAAATTTCAAAAGTCAATAAGAAAGGTGGGACATTTTTGCGAGTATTAACAACAAAATTCTGCTGATTTTTAGTCGCTGTCCCTGAAATTACTTTATCTACATTTGATACAGTTTTTTCAGTGAGGTCCCTTTTATCTGAGGGTTCGGGTGTTGTTTTAGCAGGGACCTTTTCAACTATTTTGGAACTGATTTCTGCAATTTTCTTGTTGTTCATATTGTTGTTTTTACTATTTTCTGCAATGTTCTGAAGCATTTTTTGTAGAAGAAGAGGAAACTTCAAAAGTTCGTAAACATAAATATTAGCTCTAAGTTTCTTTATATCTTCAATCAAATCATACTCTAAACTTGGGGCTGCTAGGTTCTGTTTTGTTTCAGCTTGCTTAAATTGTTTCGGAGGAACATTAGTACTTATTTTGGGAAAGCATTTACCCTGAGTTTTGCTTCTGGTGTTGTAAGGATGGACAGTTTCAAAATTGGCTTGAAAAATATTGTCGGAAAAATGTCCGAAGACATTGGGAGATGAATTCTCTTCTTCAACTAAATCTTCTTCTACCACATCTTCATAATTCTCAGGAGGGACTAAGTTATCATGTACTTCAAGTATAGTCTGCAAAGCGTATTGTAAGCTTTCAAGATTCAGACCCTTAGGGGTTGGATTTGATCAATTTGAGGAAAAAGGTTTTCTGAAAGGAGGTTTGTAACTTCCTTTGCTCGAAGATGTTTCTTCAGCCGATCTCCTCAAGTCTATGACTTGATTTGATACTTTTTGGATGACCTTTTGTAAAATTTCTAAGTCTGAGGTTTTTTATTGGATTTTGGGTTGGGGAGGCCTAGGAAGAATTTCTTTTTTCTTCTTAGAAGATGGGGTTATTTCTGCCTCATTACTGAGATTTTCTTTCAAGCTCAAAATATGTTTTTCGATTTGTCTTGCCTCCTCGAAGGCTTCTAGTAATGTTGACTTCTTAGACCTTTAAACCCAAATTCCTATATTATTGTGTAGAGCTTTAGTGTAATATGCCACAATAAGGTTTTCTGCGGGTATTGAATCAGTGGGGATTCGGTTTTTTAACGTGAGGAACCTTTTGTTAAAATATTTTACTTTCTCCTTAGGGTTCATCCTTAAGCTGGAGAGTTCCATAACTAAGACTTCCATAGTTTTGTCATCTCCGAACTTCTCTAGGAAACAAGTCTCGAATATGTCCCAAGAGACGATAGTGTGAGGTTGTTGAGAGGAATACCATGTAGAGGCATTGCCCTCAAACGTGTAAGGAAAAAGTCTACATGCTATATCTTCATGTTCTACACTTTGGATTCTAATGGCTAGCATGAATATCTTTATGTGATCCTCGGTAATTTGCTTAGAATCTGGATCGAACTTAGGTAACCATTTCTTCGGTTGTTTTGGTAAAGGGTGTTGGGGTCCAGGTATAGCCACAACATCTTGATTCAGCCAAGGTCTGGCGATATTGTTTTGGTTTTCCATGGGTTTAGGTGGTATCGAAGGTTGAGATGGTCCAGTTGAAGAACTGCCTTTATCAGATGACTCTCCTCTTGAAGAGGAAGGATATGAATGAGGTGGGGAAGGTGGAATACCAGATCCTCCAGCTGCAAGAGTAGGGGTGTGGTCGGGGTCTGTGGTATTATCTCCTAAAGGATCTAAATGTAGACCAGTGCCTTCGAGTTGTTCTTGGATATCTAAGAAATCTAAAGGTTGATTGAGAGGCCTACTAGGTTGTCTGATATGGGCCAAAGCACCGTGTGTCCTTAAGAGTGACTGACAAACGATTTCTTCTATTTCATCCTCTTGAGGATTCGGTGTTACTGGCTCAATAGGAATCTCAGGATTTTCGTTCGAGGTAGTTGTTGTTTCAGAGGTAACGTTGTTATCTGAGCGAATATGTGATACTACGGGGGAGAGAGTGTGTGGGGGTGGAGTTTTGCGACCTCCACTTGCCATCAATTGTATTCAGGCCCTCCTTCTAGTGCCATTTGTTGACGGGCAAAAATGACTGTCCGTCAACTGGAAGAACGAATCTTGTTTGGGGTTGTCTACATAACCCAAGGTGTTTGGTGTAACTCATTCTAACGGGTTTAATGACTCCATTAGCCAATCTAAAAGTCCTAAAAGAAGCAAATAAAATAAATGAAATAACTAACTAATTACCAATCACTATATATATGTGTGTGTGTGTGTGTGTGTGTGTACATACATATAATGTAACTACTGTAAATATATTTAAACAAAAGATTTACTTAACTTACTTATGTACATGATATACAAACTGCAAGTTTTAATCTAAACTTACGAAACTCAATGTGAAAAATGATTGCTTCAAAGAAGCAGATAAAGAAAGCACACAAAAATATTTTTTTCGTTTTTCCTTTAATAATCTAAACTAATATAAAAAAAGAATACTATGAAACAAAAATGTATGGATAGTCAAAAGTCGAACCATACATTCAAGTTTCAGTGATAAGTAAATGACAGAAAAATATAAATGAGCTAACCTATTAGTGAGCTAGCGATATGTATCCAAGTATCTGCATGATTAGAGGACGTCCAACTACCGTTTCCAAGAGATAAACCTGCAATGAACCTTAAGATTGTTCTAAATAAATCGAGAACAATGTGTTGGAAGTTGAGTTTTAATAACAGAATAGATGATATGAGTAGGTCCTGTGATCTTATGATCGCAAGCGATTACATTAAGATAAATCTGATCGTAACTATGTTGCATTTGATCATTCAACTAAAAATTAAAGAGAAATCTTGTCATTTAAGCTAAATAGATGATCACACTGTTGATATCTAGAGCATCAAATATGGACGGTATTTATAAAAGAATTATCCCAAAACATAACATATTGTGAAGGCTAAAGCTATCAAAACCTATTATTTTATCAGGATAAACAAAGTATAAATGAAAACACCATTTACAGGAAGCTAAAGCTAAAATGAAAATTGTTGTTCCATTAAAGTTTGTGAATTAATCATCCACCTTCAGCCCCAGGCTAAGATGTCTTCATTACAAAAAATTGTAGTATTTAAAGAGTTCTTGTAAGATAAAAATCCTATGTTGTAATATAGGATCAGATCTTAAAAGGATCTACAAGTTACAAAAATAGAGGGTCCAAAAAGCCACTCAATATCAAACTGAATCTTCAAAATTATGAAATTTTTGTTTTGATTTACAAAATAAGCCAAAAGAAATGGCTAATTAACTAAGTCCATAAATGCTCCATCTTATGAGATCACCACAAGACACATGATATCCTGAAAGAAAAATGAAATGAAGAAATTAGATATTTATTTAACTAATATTTTTCAAAATTTTACATGAGAATTGACTGGCTACAGAATCTATTGATTCTGTAGCTAGTCTTATTTTAAACAATAGAAATCTAACTCAATCAATATTAATTAGAAAAATAACAATAAAAGCATAACTAAGATAAAAAACAAATCTTACCTTTCAACTGAATACTAAAATCGAATCATAAAATATCAGAGTTGATCACTTCTTTGACACACTCAACATTTTTTATTATGACATTGCCAATCCTTTTCAAACGTTTTCCTTGCCTTTGTGCACTGATATTGAGCTCGTGGTTTTCAATTGTTAATAATTTGTTTTGAGCCGTAAGGGTCTTGATATTCGCTTGAAGGACGGGGACATCTATGTAATATTGGCCTATCCAATGTAGACACACTTCACACTGTAGATCTAGGACAATCAGATGAGGAAGCACATGACTGTGCGTCAAAACATTACCACTATCCACTGTGGGCTTTTGACCGAGTTTAATTCCTGGAAAATCTATGTTGTGTTTCACGCATGGTGGCAAGTTATTTACATAATCGAAAGTTTGATTGAGATTCGTTTTAGAGTAATTCAAGTCTTCATCTGCCAGGAACTTTTCGATCTCAGAATCAGAGCTTTCATGGACCTAGATTGCTTCAATCATGCTCACATGAGCTTTTGATCTATTTCATAGGCTCCTTGATATTAGTCTCCCATCCTTTTTGTTATTAAACCTTATGTCTGGATTCTTCTTTTACAGTTTGCATGAGCGTTTATTGATGGTTTTTGCAATGGTATTAGGGAAAACATACTTCTCATGCTCAGGAGATTCAATGACCCTAGGGCTAGCATCCTGTTGCTCGAATATAGCCTGATCGGACTTAGCCCTTTCACAGGGTTTTTCACATAATAAATATGGCTTTTCACTGGAAGGAACATGAGGCCTTTCTAGAATAAGCTTATCAACCACAGGAATCTCTACAAGGTTTACTGTAACAAAGCCATTGTGGGTTACAAAAGTATCCCAATCGCCACCCTATAGATTCAAATGATGGACTAACAACAATCTAATCAACCCATGGTGGAATAAACTAGAATTCAAACTCTTCCTTTTATATCTCTTAGACATTTTATATAAACTCCTCAATAAGTAAAATGGCATGTTTAATTGAAAACCGATGAAATGCATTGGCAGTCTTATGTGGTAAAGGAAAACAAGGTCATAGCGACCTTCACATGTAATGAATTGCCTCAACACTACCAATAAACCATGCCACCTAATATTCAACAGAGATATTGGCATACCTTTGTCACAGCACTGGATTTTTCGAGAGGTAATGAACAAACTCCATGGCACCTCCTCCAACTTGGAATTTTTAAACCATTTTTTCCCGATGAGGGGGAGGCCCATTGCCTCGCTCAAAAATTCCTCAGTGATTTCTAATTGAACATCACCCACTTTGGCTCTACATCCATCGAAAGTGAGGGAGAACTTTTGGGCTGCTTGTAAGTTATAACTCTGGAATTTCTTGAGAAACTCAACCCAACCCTGACTCTTAAGGTCTTCACTCGCATCATCATACATAAGCAAGTTTTGGGAGCCATTTGGCTCGACACGAATGATAGGGGCCATAAGGGTTTAGATAGGTAGTCATGAAGGTGACCAGAACTCATTGTGAGCATAAGGGTTTCAAAAACAGAGGAAACTAGAGAAAATAACAAAGAAATAAAACCCGCCATTACCCTAGCACAACCAAAATGAGAGCATAAGGGGTTTCAAGTCATGAAAATTTAGGCGTTTCAGGTAATGAATGCCATGAGTAAAGAACAAAACGCAAGACTTTAGTTTGGAATGATGGATCTGTCGATTCAAACTACCACTTAAGACAAAGTACAGGGTACGACCGAGTTTGACTCTCATCATATGTAATGGGTACCTTGATTTGCCAAGGTTAGGAGAGGATGCGATCCAAAAGTCAAAATACTAATCAAAGGATTTTAAAATCGAAAATGATCTATCAAGAAATGAAGAAGCTTGTAGTCTTAATGCCAATCTATTCTTGATGTGTTTAAAAAGTACTCAAGATATAGATCATAATCCAGAGGTAACTCAAAAACAAATGTTTTATTGATATATGATAAGATTCAAAGAAAAACACCATTCATTAAAATAGTTTTAAGAATATTGACCCCACATAAAGACCAAGCTTGGATATAATTGAAACTTGATTATAAGTTTCAATGTTTCATTCATGCTTTCAGTCATGAATGAAGCATGAAAACAAAAATAATAAATTAGGAACAATCAAAACGTCGTCTTTACAACTGAGTAGTCAACTTCAAATAGTATTATTTACATGATGAAGCGTACGCAGCTACAAGAATTTTTATTTGTCACTTTAAAAGGAAAAAATCGTGTAGGGTTGCCAACAACGCCCTGGCCCCATCTCAGTACATATGGTGAATCAAGGCCTCTAACATTCCTTGTAAGGACCTTGTTAGACCATCATCATCCCTTACAACAATCGAATCCAGCCCAAGGACTTGTTCTTCCCCTTGGGGGTTAGACTCCGAGGGCGCGAGAACTTCTGGAGGCATCGCACTTCCTTCCATGGCACCACATTGTGAACCTCTGTGGCATCCTCTAATCGAGATCACTACATGGACACATTAAATTTTTAATTAGCGCTAGGTTATTACTCAAGGGTTTACTACAGTGGAAATCATGGTGATCCACAGTCGCAGGGTTGAACCCACTCTGATACCATAAGTAACGACCCCTGTCATTACGACAACATATGACGTGTAACAAGAGATATTTTTTTTTTCTTTTTAAAGCAGGGAAGTAAGAACAACAACAATCATTCAACTCCACTCGATGACGAAAATAATGCACCCAACCCAAGAAACAACTTCGACGATTAATAACTAGAACCTTCACAGTGAGTGGCTGAAAATCACATTAACATTATAAACATGAAAAACCCTACTCCTAAAAACAACTTCATCCACATAGAGGTGCAAACCCTAATCCAGGGTTCATGTGCATTTGTGAATCAACACGCACAATGATCCATTCATAACGTATCACATCACCACCTTGCGACTGAGGCGCTAGGGACCCGCGCACAATCAAATGATTCCAACCCTTCTACCAAACATAAAATCTAATGTGCTTGAATTCCACTGGCACTAACATACATTATTAATGAAGGATAATGGTTTAAGGTTGTAAATGAAAGGAGAAGTCTTAAAAATACAGAACTTTGTAGTTGCAGAATCTTAGTCTAACTTCTATAAGATTTTCTTATTCCATTAAATTTTTTCACAATAAAACAAGGTCTTAATAAGATCTTATACACATTATGAATCTGATATTAATCGGAGAGTTCTAAATAAAGTAAAGAAAAGAACTATGACCAAATTTCTCACATTAATTCAAAATTGACTTCATCATTTCAAGAGATTACTGTAATTGTAACTTTTAAAACTTTGTTATAAATCCCAAAAGCAACATGATACCATGTGAGTGTCCACGCTTCGATAAAATGTGTGACGGATTGGTTTTTATTTAACACGAAATTTAGTATAACAAGCCTCTCTGCGGAGGCAACAAAGATTTTGGTTCAGTGTTTAGAGTCAGTTAGAATGGGGAAGAGAGATTTACCTGAATGGTTAGAATCGATAAAAGTGAGGAGCTATATATTCAATAAATAAACGAGGTTGTAAGAACCTCGCCCATACATTTAATCTATCCTTACCATTACCAGTACTAAAACACCATTTAAACTGTTAGCTAGTGCTAATACACCAACACTAATACACCATTAAACTATTGACTAATGTTAGCAAGGTTTATGTTTGAATCCAAAATTTAGGTTTTATTTCCAATTCGAATTCCAAAAATATGGCCTATTTAAAGTGAAAAGGGAATATTATAGAACGATTAGAAAAGAGTATAAATCAAAAGGTAGAAGACAAATCTCAACATGGAGTCTCTTTCCTTTAGTAACCACTGAGGATTTGACCCCACGATCTTTGAGGCATTCTCATTAAATTGATGGAAGGTCAGAACACTAGAATAATGATTCAGATATATTAGTCATCTACCAGAATGTGCAAAAAGGGAAGAATCAATGGAACAAGTGAATAGATTGTATTGGAACTGGAAAATTTATCTAGATCATTCAGAGTGGTAAAATGTTTGTTTAAGTATTCACTTTGATGATTCTGTATTTTTGGCTAATTGATAAACTCTATTACGATCTCAAATTCCTCAGCACGTAGGTCAATATATATCTATATCTATATATATATATATAAGTTGCGATTCAGGAAGGATATTGATAGGGTAAATCTGGATGTAAATAATAACAACTATAAAAAGGACACTATAGAATATGGACACTGTAATAAAATTTAACCATTGAATTATACCAGAGATGAAAACTGATGGGATTAAATTCAATGCACAGTTGGTCAGCGCTCAAGACTATCTAGGATGAACAAGACCAAAGCCTTGTGCTAAGCCACAAGAGAGGAGTTGTGCACAACGCATCAAGCATTAAAACCAGCAAAGGGGATACTTTGCATCAAGGTTGCACGCTCAATGGACAACTAGGAGAATCGAACCTGCGTGGCATGCTCTTGGTCAAAGGAATGGGATCTTTCTAGCCGTCCTCTAGGGTATTTTGTCAAGGAAATCATCCAATTTTTAAAAAAACAACAGACTTGAACCTGTGGGTCTGAGGAAAATCCATGCACCTCATTCCTTCTTAATCTGTAATACATTCTCTTTTAAATACATAATTATATGGAAAAAGTACAAAGGTAGAAGGATGCAATTGATGTCTAAGTGAGAATAGGAGATTGCATCTCAATCTCACTTACCTCATACTGTTGTTGTTTAGGACAAAGAATAATCATATTTAAAAACATGATACAAGAATTAAGATTTAGAAATTTAATACAAATTATAGCATTATGATTTAGAAGTTTAACACAACATTTGCGAATTAGAAGTTTAATCCAACATCTACAACTTAGAAATTTAGTACAACATTTAAGAATTAGAATTTAATACAACATTTGAAACAATCGTTCCAGAATGAAAAAAATACACATTCCAGAAAAGATTCACAATAAAAGAGTATTAAAGGACATATGGAAAAACACAGGTAGGGTTTTATGCTAATGCAAGTTAATAGGTTATAAACACAGAAATTCAAGAGGTGCAGAGATAAATGAAGAGGAATTTTCTTTGTACGGGCAAACAAATTGTTGGGAAAAAAAAAACGAATATGTAGAGAGTAAAAACACAATACTCACATAGGCTAAGGTGGGAATAAACGCCAAGGAGAGAATTCCTTATTGGGCAGAGAGATGATCCTACAGTTATTATCCATGCACACGAAAGCAGGGCATTTGAATCTAAGTCTTTAACACCAGAGTGAAAGACAGTAGATTCAGCTCCTGGTCGACTGCTCAGAAACAAACTAATAACATAAAAAATAAGGAACATAAGATAATCAATCACAAGTACAGTGAGCATAAGGTTGGGATAACTTGAATTCTATGATAAAAAACATTGGGCTCTTCAAGACAAATTCGCTGAAAGAAAAACGAAATCTCTGGATAGTATTATGCTAAATAAAACATAAAATTTAACACAATAGAAGTATCTTAACAAGAGGTGCAGGAATATAATTTAACTACCCTTCAACCAAATATACACATGCGTACCATAACCATATGCACAAGCTCTGAAGTCGTTGTCCCATGCATGCTCCATCTAGCTCCTGCTTTCCAACCGATGTGACCTCACCAATACCTCCCAGCCAACGCTAGAGGTACTCTTCTTCCCTCTGAGCCCTCGAGCCTCAAAGGGGCCACACACCCAACACCATAGAATTCTAGCACCCATCTCACCTTGCAAGGTCGAGCTACCACTCATTACCCGAGCTGGGTATCCCAACTCCCACAAGAGAAGGTTCAATCAAGATGAAATTTGGCAGCGTAACGTTACACAAGCCAAATGTGAACCATACTCCTCCTCCACCATCCTTTTTATAGAGTTTCTTAGTCATTTGTTTCTCCAAACCCTCATTAGATTCCTTTTTCAATTATTTAATTAGGAAAAACCTCCCCCGTACACATGTCACCTGATCCTCTAGTTGCACCAGAAAATCAATTTTATTAATTAATTAAATATTCCTATTTCCCTCACCCACCTAAAACGTTCCTAAAAACGCTCCTTGGTGTCCCAATATTCCCTTACAGTTCTTAAATGACGTATGCCTTACTTAATTCCTATTTGAGTTCATAAATAGAAAGTTCCAAAGGCTAGATTCCTTACTAACTTAGACATTCATCTTTTTCTTTAAGTTTCCACTTTTCTTTAAGTTTCCCTTTTTCTTTAAGTTTCCTTTTCTTTTAAGTTTCCCCTTTTTATAACTAAGTTCAGAATTAGCAAGTTTAGACAAAGCCAACAAATACCCCTTTTATTAATTAAACCTTTATTAAAATTTCCACTTTAATTATTAATGCTTGAATTTCTTTACCCCCTTCTTGTTACATGTCTAATTAGTTTTTTTTTTTTTCTAAGGTTCTATTCAAACCTAGGTTTTCGATTCACTAGGCTTGGCAACAGTTATTAAGGGAAAAATTATTTATTAAACTTTACTTATCACATCATTCATTTTAAGGCCGACCAGGTCCTAAGGAGGCACAGTTTTGTTTTTTAGGCACTAAGTTTATTTACTTACCTTTTAAATTCATGACGTGCCCTTCAGGATGCACCACGTGCTCCAATGGTGCCACTCACCTATTTCCATTTTATTTGTGTGACATTCCCTTCAAGATGTACTACGTGCTCCAAGGGTGCCACTCGCCTCTTTCCATTTCATTTGCACAACATGCCCTTCAAGACGCACTATGTGCTCCAAGGGTGTCACTCGCCTCTTTCTATTTCATTTGCACGACATGCCCTTCAAGACGCACTACATGCTCCAAGGGTGCCACTCACCTCTTGACTAAATTTGGTAGACGTCAAACCCCTGGAGTCAATACTTCGTCAAGTGACCTTGTGGGAGACTAAGGGCCTCTAAGGAATGAGGACCCTGCCTTATTGTGCACCCCTTAGAATCATCATGAGCGACTATCATAGTCTGCCCTCATGACATCGTGGGTCTTCTCAAACTAGGTAATTGTTAACCTAGAGTTAGAGCCACGACGGGAGTGCTAGTAAGTTGTGGAAGGGTTGTTTCGAAACCTCTCCCTCAATGTCTCTGGTTGTCGTGCATGACCCCTTTACTCCAATGTGAGTCTAGTCAACAAGTTATCGTCAGCGTGCATCTATCAACGAATCAGGTTAGCAATAACAATAAACATCACAATATATAATCATATGTACATATGTTACATCAACAACATTTAAACCCTAACAGTCCACTCCTTGACTTGATCTGGAGTACAAGGGGTTTCATCGATGCCTCGACATCCTCAACGTCCATATTCCTGGACACTCAGGAGAATCCATTCAATAGCACCTGTCTATGTAAATACAACAAAACAACATATCATCAAATCCACAATAACTCATAATCATAATCAAAACGAACAATAGTATAATGACCCAGATCCTTTCCACGCAAGTCTCCTCAAAGAATAAGTTCGCTCAATGTGCACAAGAGTGGGATGTTACACTTACGATTTCCATCTATGTGAATACCCATGAGGGTGGTAGGAATGGTGCTCAAAATGATGAAAGAGGAAGTTTGTGAGATTCTACAAATACTATTTGATCAGGTAGCATCATGTAGGTTGATAACAACAATCGAGGTATTCATTTGTTGCTTCTATGTTGAAGGGAATAAAGGTAAGAAATTCCCTTAGTTAATTTTTCAAGATTTAAATCGATATGTAATGGCCAAAGTCCTAGAGTATGTAACTGTTATTAATGCTAGAATGCATTTAGATAGATTTTCAGTTGTATATTGTGTTATGATTGGTTATGGGATCATAACCGAGTTAATTTAGGAGACATACTCCTTCTATGAAAATGACTATCCATAGAGCTAGTCATGTGTGAGAGCATAATATGGTTGAATACATAAGGGCTATATCACTATGTTAGTTCTCAATAGTATCTACGATATATCTGATGTTTGGACTACAATATCTTTGCCAACACTGAAGAGCACTTAAGAATTATATTCTTGGTGTTGTGTTTGGGTTGAAAAGGAAGGTATCCAAATAGTCAGGAAAGCAATAGGAAGTGTGTGGATGATGTGTTCAGACATTGGCCAGACCTTCCAACTCATCGTGGAGGAATGCATGACATAGTTATGTGGTATTATGTAGTCAATGTATGGATGCATTGTGTATATGTGGCCATGGGTATTGGTACATGGATTGTTATTTTATTTAGTAATTAATTGTTGCATTATTAAAAGCATTTGGTGTTGAAAATACATAATGATGGATAGTTGCATTATATTTAATATGAATACTAGTTGAAGGTGATTGGATTTTTGTTTGTTACAATTATGAGATAACGTTTTGGAGCTATTAAAAATTTTACAAGTGGTATTACAAGAATTGTTGAATGCATTTTGGTGAATGCATGTATATATTATATAAAATAGAAATGATTATGATAACAACTGAAATGATGTGAGTATTGCTAACTCATGAAGTTGAAAACACTTCAGGAGTTGTTAGATAATGCAACAAGAAAGTTGTAGGTGGGAGTAGTTATATAATGATAAATTATGGAAAACATCTGTCCATGTAACAAAGTGATAAAAATATTGGCGATAGAAGAAAAAAATATTGGTTGATAATACATGTTTAAAGATTGATGGGTTCATTCCAATTAATAGTTGGATTAAGGGAAGTGATCGAATTGTTATTATAAACAATTCTGAGATCACTTTGTGAATTTTTGTAATTGTTGCCATGAAAATATACATATGCATGATACTGACAACTTGTTTGCCTGAGTGAAAGTTCAGGAAAATCCCAGGTAAGATGGTCATATATGGAAGGGATGTAAGCCCAAAATGAAGACTGATATCTACAACTGCAAAAGCCAAACATTATGAGTAGAAACATTCATGACTGGAAATTTTATTTTCCTATATAAAACATATTTGAGAAATTAATAGTTACAAATTGTTACATTATTATGCTAACAATTGGTTTGGTTGATTGAAGGTTGAGAAACATGCAAGAATAATGGTATTGTGTATGGTATTGTTGTAAGCCATAATAAATATTGATGCCTGCAGCTAGAAGATCCAAACAGATTATGAGTTGGAAGCTCATGCTTGGAAACTTTGTTTTCATATATAAAATATATTTGACATTTATGATTGAAATTGTTATAACAATATCTCATCATGATTGTATTTTTATAATATAGATGATATGTTGCATATTGAAGTTGGAAGCTTGTGAAAAAGAACACCAGAAGGAAATCGATCTCAATGATGAAGGCATGGAATGGAGAAATTCCAGTGGACTTGTTGCAGCTGGAGTTCTGGAAGCCAGAACTTTGAAAAATATTGGTTGAATGCACTGGATCCATGAAGAGAAGTGGAATAGCCCGAGGGACTGTAGGGCAAAGAAAGGGGTTCATTTATTTGGGTTGTGCAGGCTGAGAGGGAAAGAGAGCTTGTTGGTTGGAACTGTTACCAGAAATATAAATTCTGAAGATCATTATACATGTTTTGGGTCGGAATGCCTATGTATACATGTTTAATTTTAGGCCAGAGTGCCTATGTATATAAGAGTTGGCTAGATTTCATGTGTGGATTAAGGCCAAAGAGCCTAGATTTGTAATGATAATAACATTAGAATGGTGTTGTGCACTAAGGACAATGCCAAAGTAAGGGGAGGGGGGTGTAACACCCCAGTTTTAACCCTTATGAACTAGAATGTATTATGTAATTGTGACTTAGGATGGTGAGCCGGTAAAGTTGAAAAGGGGCCATAGTGCCTAGGAAATGTAATACTTCATATACATTAATAAAATACATCACTGTCCGGAAGACAAGAAAGGAAAAAAGAGATAGGGGCTATGATTCCACGAGAGAGGGGACTTAAGGGGCTAAGTCTTTTTATTATATTTTATTTACCCATAATTTATTTTATGGAGAAAAGGGGTTACATGAAATTTTGGGAGGAAGGACATGTGGTTATTGTTTTCATGTAATTATATAAACCCTTCCTGTGGGCTATTTGGGGGTTTCTCTTGGTTAATCATTTTCATTTTAGAATTCCTCATTTGACTCTTGTTGAATTCGTGCTCTCTTGGGGGGGGATCATGGAAACGAATAGCTAGAGGAAGAGAGTCACTGCTAGATGGTTGTAATAGATTACTAATCATTCTAGGAGGGAATGGATGCCTGAGTGCATGAGATTGATGACAACTCATAAATAACTATTCACAGCTGAGAATCCATGGAGTTTCCATTAAGGATATTTCCTGACTAGTAACACCGGAGCCCTAGAGAGAAATGAGACAAGTTGAGGGACTGCATGACAGAGAAAGGTGTTCATTTCTTTGGGTTGTGTATACTGAGGGGGGAAGAGAGTTGAAAATTCAGATTTGTTGTGTGGTTGGGAAACCCGAGAGTTAGTTAGCCAATTGTTGTGTGTTTTAGATTTGGCCTAGGACCCGTCCGTGTGGATTCATAGCCCTATCTTGGGGGTGACCTGTTGTTGAGAGTAAATGAAAAACAATATCTATAGTTGGGAGGAATGTCCTTGATCTACAACGAGTTGTTGAATGTTTACTTGAAAGATAAGTTCTCTCTGTTTTTTCTGTACAATGTATTTTCTGTTGTGTATTTAATTATCTCTGAGATGTATTCGTGTTTGCATGCTTGTTGGTTATTTTTTATGCAAGGCACATTGTTTAATTCTTTTATGCTATAACATTGATCTTGATTAATGCACGTGAGTCTTTCATGCTTGGTTTCGGATTAATTATTATCAAAATCCAAAATCGGTTCAAAAGTGAGATTTGGAGGTAGCGTGGCCAACTTGTTGGTGGCTGGGTACATTGGAATCATTATCTATGCTCAAATTTATATAAAAATCGACTTAAGTTAATGTTTCTTTGATAATATTTTCCTTAGGGTGAAACAATTCTTGTCGATTCAAAAAATAGATTACAAAAAGACAATGTTTGATTTTATATAAAACTCGACTTAAGTTAATATTTCCTTGATAAGATTTTCCTTGGAGTGAAACGATTCTTATCAATTCAAAAATTATATTACAAAAATACGATGTTTGATTTGGAGTGTGTCAAAAAATTATCCATTTAATGAATATATATCTTAATATGAAGATTTTACCAAAAAGAAAAGGGAAACCTACCAAAACCAAAGGTTGGAGATTAATTCTTAGATCATTTCGAAAGAATGATAAATGTTTAATCCAAACTTGATGCATTGATTAAGGATCCAATTTCCCTACGGGCATAAAGAGTCGGTGGGATTCTCTTATATCTCAAAGGGAACAATATATAACATTATGCTTGGGCTATCTGGCAAGGATCTAACAATTTAGCAGAGGCTTATTCTTACTAGTGCGAGCTACACTTATCCATAATGCAAAGGATTAAAACTTTGATGGTTTTTGAAGATTCTATGCTCCTCATCTGAGCCATAAAATTAAACTCAAAACTAGGGGGAATCAATTAAAAAACATGGTGACATGGATTAAATCGCTTTCTCAACAATTTGATTACATCTCCTTCTACCACATTCAGATGTCCTTAAATGAAAAAGTACATGCTTGGGCCAAGCTTGAAGCTACATTCTAACAAAGGTGATTGGAACAAAATGGGGACAAATCCACCCTCCCCCTCCCTTAATCAACTTATGATCAGTGTTTTCAACGTGGATGGTTGTGCGATCGCCATAAAAATGGCATGGTGGAGAATACAGGCACGTATATCTTTAATAGTGTGGAGCATCGATAAGAACACACATGCTTTATGGCATTTACTCTCAACCATTGATGTGGAATTTCTTGTGGTAAGAGTCAAGGTTGGATTCATTCATCCTGGGTTAGTGTGGGTGGCTCCACTCCAGTAATTTGGTGGAAGGGGTCTCTCCGTGTTTTATCTGTGCTCAGGGTAGGAAAGTTGAGGGGGTTCAAGTGTGTTTTAATGGTTGTAGGGGGGAGTGGGTCCTTCATCTTTGTTTGGAACCTTGCTACGTCTCTGCGCAAGTGTCGTTAAGATCTCTAAGAAGTGTGGTGACATGTACTTGGTAGGAGTTTGGCCATGTTTTCTTTGGTGGAGGTGAATTTCCTCTCTATGTTTGGAACAGAAGTGGGAGAAAAAATGGTGGGTGGAGATGCGATGGAAATAAAGCACATTCTGTGGAGACATGAGGAGATTGGAAAAGAAAATAAAAATGTTATTCAGGCCCTCACCATAAAATTTTACGAGATGGAAGGAAAATTTTACTGTACTCACATCTCAATGCAAGGAGGGGAGGCAAAGGAAAATGTTGACCATTAAGTCCCCATGAAAATTGAATATGCAGTCAACTAGCAAGTCATAGAGGAGACAAAAGATTAGAGTAGTGCTAAAGGTTGATGTGTATGGATGTATTATCGTATTATATGTTTATTAGGATAGTTTTCTTTGAAATATACTATCAAAAATATTTGGAATGATAGGCCAACATGCCCATTTTTGTATGAAGTCTACTATACATATCATTGTAGAGCTAAAGGCCATATGAAGAAATTTGGTAATTGTTGTTGTATTAACACAACCTATTTTATTTATACATAATGAAAAAAAAATCTTCAGTTTGGGTTTAAAAAAAAAAGTCTCCAATTCCCCTCTCTATGGAAAACGATATACATTAAAACTTGTTCATGCAAACCAAATCTAGTTGAACAAATTATTCATGCAGAGAGACCTTTAGAAAGGTTAAATTCGTTGAGTGATAATTATGATATCAAAATGGACAGCTGGTGATTTAAGTGTGTTACAATTGATAGGTGGTTGCATTGAAGTTTCTAGTAGACCCTCCATCATTAGTTGAGAGGAAAGATTACCAAAAATAAGAACAAGAAGTAAGATGTTTATGTGATTATTATAGATTGAGGAAATGTATCACTTATTTGTTTGCCTATAACAATAATTCAATAATGGAGTCTAAATTCATCATCATGTTTAACTTATATGATGTAGTTAAAAGATTACTGGTTACATATTCGATGCTAATAAAAATTAGTATGGATATGAAATAAAATCTTAATTAGATTGTGTTTGCTTATAGCAATGATTCAATAATAAAGTCTAAATTCATCATCATGTTTAACTTATATGATGTACTTAAGTCTAAATTCATCATCATGTTTAACTTATAGAAATTACTTATTACATATTCAATTTTTTATTTTTACTAATAAAAATTATTATAAATATGAAATAAAATCTTAATTGAATTATTATGAATATGAAATAAAATCTTAATTAAATTATAATAATTAAATAATAATAACGAAAAAATATAAATTAAATACATTTAACAAGACATAAAACTAATACCATCAATTAAAAAATAAAATATTGCATCGTCCTATACACTTGATTATTAGATTATTATTATTTTTTCATAATTTGATATCACTTTTCCGATTGCAAGTAGCACAAGGATTTCCTTTCCATTACTGTAGGATGAGAGGGAAAAAAAAAAACCATTACATCAACTTATGCATAAGTAGCACATGGATTTCCATTACTGTAGGATGAGAGGGAAAAAAAAGTAAACATTACATCAACTTATGCACTTAATTATTGGTTTGATTAATGATGCTTCCTAATTTTATTTCACTTTTCCCATCTTCTCGTTTGACATAATCGATTGTCTTACGTATTTTCCATTACTTTATGACGAGAGAAAAGACATAAAACTATGGATTTTCAATAATTTATTATGAAAGAATATGATGGTTACCTTTTGATACTCTCGGAATGTGTAACTTTTTCGGGAAGAAGAAGAAAACAAACATTGGATAGTTGAGTGATGCAAGATTACAAAAAACACTCGGTAGGGGTTCATTTTCCCGTCATTAAATGAATGCTTCCTCCCCATGAAAATCAATGGTAGTAGGCATTAGTAAGGTGGTGTCAAAATCAATCAAAATTTATTAGAAGGAAGGTATCGAAGTTACTAGAAATGGAATCATGAAGATGTATTTTAAAACATATTCTTATCTTCTCATATTTATAAACGAGTTGTTAAATCATTTGATATTATGTTTACTATCGGATATTCTTTACAGTAAATTGGGATGAGATGAGATGGATTTCATTTTTTTAATTTATTATATTATATTTTGATTTTTTTTTAATAATGATGATGAGGGTTAACATTCATTGAGACCAAAATTGGTATATTGGACTTTAAGAAAAGTAAGAGATTATTTGGATTACTTTAAAATGTCATTTCGATGATTGAAAGGCATTACGAGAAGCGTTCCATGATTACGAAAGTCTTGATAACTTAGAAGGTTAGGAAGGTCGCTATTGTGACAAATATTTTGAAATTGTGATCTAATTTGGGTATATGTAGAGAATTCTAAGAAAAAGTTATTTTCATATTCAACCCTCTTTGTTGTCGCAAATGTGACAAATTATTTCTTCCCATGGTGTTTTGGGGATTGTTCAATGCCTAGTTTCACTATGCAGCTCATTAGAATTAGCTCTTATTTTAGCAATATTGATTCTCTTCTTTACGCTAGTCAAAACAGATAGATATTTTAAATGTTCAAGGTTAGGGTTAATCACATCCTTATAATATCTTAATTTTATTTTATACTCTAATCCTTTATCGCACCATAGATTCTCCTTAAATTTAGCTTGTACAATATTTTTAATATCATCGGTATTATGTAGAATAACTTCTTATTTTATTCCCCAATGATTTAGCCAAGACTTGGCATCATTATGTCATCCCCGCTTGAGTCATTGGTGATTTTGGCTAGAGT